>VXAK01012496.1:234413-312501 GCA_013399435.1 Arenaria interpres | reverse complement strand
TCCAAGGGGCTGCAGATCTTGGGACAGACTTTGAAGGCCAGCATGAGGGAGTTGGGCCTCCTCATCTTCTTCCTCTTCATCGGGGTGATCCTCTTCTCCAGTGCTGTCTACTTTGCTGAGGCCGATGACCCCGAGTCTCATTTCTCCAGCATCCCTGATGCTTTCTGGTGGGCGGTGGTAACCATGACCACCGTGGGCTATGGGGACATGCGACCTGTCACTGTGGGGGGCAAGATTGTGGGTTCCTTGTGTGCCATCGCGGGTGTGCTCACCATCGCCCTGCCTGTCCCTGTCATTGTATCCAACTTCAACTACTTCTACCACCGAGAGACGGATCATGAAGAGCAGGCTATCCTCAAAGACGAACACAGTAGTGCTCAGGGCAGCACAGCAGGGGGAGATGCAAAGAGAAGATCCAGTAGAAACTCTCTGAACAAATCTGTTGTGCACTTGGAAAACAATGAGGGGTTCAACAACGGCACTAGCTCCTTAGAGAAAACCAATATCAAAGCAAAAAGCACCGTAGATCTCAGAAAATCCCTTTATGCTCTCTGTCTGGACACCAACAGGGAAACAGACCTGTAAGGAGAAGAGAGAGTTAGAGATCAGAGATGCAGAAAGGTTTGCTGGTGTCAGAAACTTACATCTATTCTTTTGGTACCAATTAATTTTTTTAATCAGGCTATATTTTATAAATTGATCAGTGTCCTGAGTAGTCCTCCAGAAGTACATGTTTTTATGTTCTTTTTCCATGACACAAAGGGTCACCTATTTTTAAAATAGACTAAGAATAAGCTACGCTCCATGATGCAGGAGCCGGTAAATTGTGACAGTACAAAATCTAATTTGTAAAAACTTATTTTAGCAAATGGTGGTTGGTTTTAAATGGGTCATTTGTAACCAATTCGGTTGCTCCAAGTTTAGTATTAAAGAATTGGGGGATGTGTGTGTCAAGAATGAATGGACTTGGGGGGTGGGGGGGAGAGGGAGGTGGAGGTTTTTTGTACTGTAGTTTCAAACTGAAATTATTCTGATATATTTTATATCTGTATAACTGTACGGTTGAAAGGGGATTTCTTATTCCTGTGAAAAAAGACATTGTTAAAGCACTAGGAACATTAGCAGATAAGCACTTTCAGAGTTTTCCACTTGTGATCAGTACAGATCTGGTTATCTAGTATGTGAAGTGAATTTGGTGCTTTTAACCCTATAGCAGAAAACTTTTATTGTCATCGATATGTTAGTTTCTTGTGAGCCTTAAATTATTGAATATTGTAGATATACTTCTTTATAAATATTTTTATTAATTACCTTACGGTTTCAGAATTTCTAAATAATTCAGTCCTGTGCTTACTGTCCCCACTCAAAAAGATGTATGTGCAGCTTTTTTCTTTTTTTTTTTTTTGTAGCTTTACAGTTTTATACCTTTCTTATATTTTTGAGACCGAAAGAAAAAAAATTGTCTGCTGTTACTGGTTTTGATCCAAGTGCACAACAGATCAAAAAAAAATAATAAAAAAATAAAAAAAGAGGGAATGGCTAGATGTAACAAGAAAGTGGAATGAGTGCAATATCTGCAATACTGTTTTCGTCGTACACTCCAGATTATTTTGGCATGTGTGTCGGTCACCTTTAGGTATCCATACCATTTGTGTACACAGTTCACTCTTTTTAATGATCGTAGACTGGAAATGGACGGCACTTAAAGAGTCTGACGTGGCATGCCGTGCTGCTGCAATAACCATTGCGTGGCTCATATCTTGGACTCAGACGGAAAGCATCACCTTTCATCAAAACACATCCTTGTCTTCTTTTATTTCCAAACGAAATCTTTTGAGTGCTGTGGATTTTCCGGTTCAGATGTTGTTGAAAGACAAGTGACAGGTTCTCTTCATCCTGATAATACAGCACTGTACAGCCTACTAGTGAAGACTGACCCAAAGTTGCTGCTTTAAATCAAAGAGCTGTGTTACCATTTTTTGTTGCAAAGGACATCTCTTGTTTTCCCCTCCAACTTCTGTTTTATTGCTGAAGGATGTTTCATGCCTTCACCCCGTACAGTGGCACAGCGAGACTCGCAGAAAGAGAAGTCTTGATTGTCGACGCTCAAGGTTTGTTTCTAACAAATTTTATAATACAACTAAGTAAATACTAAATCAGGATTATAATTTATGCGAGTACCTCAGATGTATGTGCTGTGATAAATGCAAATCAGCTTTACAGAACAGTGGGTTTACATCCTCTCGTCCAGACACAAATTCTGCTTCCCCGTCCCTTGTCATGCCATTTAATGATAATGGCCAAATGCGTGATGGTTTTCCTTCCAGTTCGGTAAAACAGGCATGGTAAGTGCCAAGAAAGTAGTATGCTTTTTGTTTATGTTTGGTATAAAGAACTGTCACGCAGAGCTCAGCCTAAAATCCAGGAGTGAGGGGGAAGGAGGTTGAATCTGATAATAGAATAGAGAGCGGGATCTTTCGCATTAATTATGGATGTTGGTTTCTTGGTTGGTTTGCTTGTTTATTGAGATGGGGAACGATGCTGTCCTATGCTGGGAAAACGGCCTGCAGGAAAACCAGCAGGGTGCCTGGTCCGGCCGCGCTGGAGACACAGGCAGATCTCCTGTTTGCTTTAGTGAGAGTTTTTGCATCCTGGTGACGTGCAGAACTGGCCCTTTGGTGAGACTGAATCTAAACCGAAGCAAAGAAGTGGTATAGTTGCTTGTTGCACATGCTGAGATGTGGCTCGTTGTTGGACTTGCAGCGAAGCTCCTTGCTCAAGCAAATGGTTTGATTTACTTTCAGTGATTAAATCCACGTGACTCACCTGAATAAGTACCAAACGATGCAGTGAGTCTTTCGGGATCAAGTTTTGGTTGTGTCTTGCTCTAATTACTACCCCCCGCCTTCCTGATGGCTTTTATCTTCCGTCGTTTGCTTTTCCAGTCGCAGGTTGTGCTGAATTAGACTGTCAGCTCCTCAGAGCAGGGGCAGTGTGTGTATATACAGTCCCTCCTTTAACAGCGGGACCCCCGCTTATGGCCAGAGCTTCTGGATATTAATAATCTGAATTGCATAACAGTGATTACTGCAATTAGTGGTGTAGCACCAGTGTAAAACTGAGGGAGGTGAAAGCAGATCAGGGCTATGGGAAGTGGGCTGATCTGATCTTAAAAGCCCGTTGCTGATGGAAAGGGAAGGTCTTGTCTTCCTCCTTTTTAAATTTTCTTCCGTGGTGTGCCCTTTTGTTGCTCACTCTGAACCGGTTCTGTCTTTGTGCCAGCACGGGTGCGAGTGCTGCCGTCTCTTCCAGGAGCTGCTCGAGCTCGCTGATCTGGCAGAAAATGCGATGGAGAAACACCGAGCGACAGCAAAGCAGATATTTTTCTGTCAAATTAGTGGGTGGGGGACGCGGGTGAATGCCAGAGCCGGTGCGAGGAAGGGATGGGGAAGGTCAGAGGTGCAGGGAGGTGAGGGAGAAGGGAAGTCCTCACCGTTCAGTGGCAGCGGACCGTTAGGTTATCCCGGCTGCTTGTTGAACCCGACCTCGTGTTTGCGGAGATACCGCAGGACTTGGTCTTGCAAAGTGCTGGGGGCCTCTCACTTCCCACTGGAGCCCGTCTGTGAAATTCAGCTCTGGCTTCCAGCGTACGTGCCCTGCTATAACGGAGAGCAGAATTTGTCCCAGTCAAGATCAAGCTCTGTGAGAGCAAAACACCCTAATTTGCTGCGCAGGGTCCTAGGCGAGCTTGTCACATCATCCCTTGACCTTCGGTTTGAACGTGCTGCGGTTTTCCGTAATAAAACAACAGAACTTTCCAGTAAAAAGAAAACCAATTATTCTCAAAAATATGGTTGAAAATATTTGTTTGGCTTGGCTTTCTAAACAGTTGTCAAGCACAGTTCAGGCAAACTCGGCTTTGACACCTTCTTTACAAGGATGCATAATTTCTATTGGCTTATAAGGCAGTGAAGGATTTGCTTTCTAATGAGAGAGGTTGCTGCCAGACACTGAGTAATGCGACCAGAAACATGGTTAGATCACAGTTCAGCACAGCGCTTAGCGTGGACTCGGCTTTGAGCACATGCTTAAGCAAAGGGTTGTTTGGCAGGTGTTTCAGATGTACTGATCTTTGAGGTTGTTACTTAAAGATGAGCTCTGTACCCGGCTGGAAACTTAGAGCCACCGGTTCCCATGGGACTTTCGGCGGAAATAATTAGGTGCATGGTGCAGTCTGTGAGCCCAAAACCAAGTAGTGCTGCAGGGCACTGTGGTCAGAACACCAAATTCTTGCTGCAGAAAGATTGCCTTTTCCTGCAGGCACTGCTCATCAGAGCAGTCCTCTTGGTGTGACCAGTGGCAAACTGAGCACCGAGGGACTCTTTGTCAGGAAGGGCAGTGACAGGACAGGGGGTAACGGTTTTAAACTGGAAAAGGGGAGATTTAGATTGGATATCAGGAAGAAGTTTTTCCCTGTGAGGGTGGTGAGACACTGGAAGAGGTCGCCCAGAGAAGCTGTGGCTGCCCCATCCCTGGAGGGGTTCAAGGCCAGGCTGGATGGGGCTTGGAGCAGCCTGGTGTGGTGGGAGATGTCCCTGCCCAGGGCAGGGGAGGCGGAACTGGATGATCTTTAAGGTCCCTTCCAACTCTAACCATTCTATGATTCTATAATCGTCTGCCTGAAGAACTGCAACTTTGGCCAGGCTGAGAGTGTATTTCCCCTTTCCAGCAGTGAGGACCTGCTTTTGCTATAATCGATTTTGCTGTCAAGAAGCTTCATCGAGTTCATTCCCCATGGCTGTGCTTGGGATACAGATGGTGCAGAAGCCTCGTAACATGCCGATGAAAATTTCTGGCGGCGAAAGAACACGAGGGAAAGGGAGAACCAAACCACTCCGCAAAAGCTTCTGTAAATGTGATACAGGAAGAGAGTTTAGGCTATCTATGCCAATTCTGGGCCCATTACAAGAAGGAAATCTGTCCAAACCATTATTGATTTTATGTTAGCTGACCTGGAATGAAAAGCAAGCTGAATAAAATCCCTTCGGAATATCAAAAGCCATGAGATATCAGAGCTTAATGAATAGCAAATCATTGCAAATGTTAAAAAAAAAAACCAAACAACCCAACAATTCTTTTTGTCGACTCCTTTGACTAGGGGCTATATCACGGAAGATTTCTCACCCCACACATGCCTATATGCCACAGCTATTAATGGCTTTCCATTCTGTGGGGGACAGTATGTACTGAAATGCATTACCCTTCCATTCTTCCATTTTGGGGATGCTGAAGTGAATATTCTTCTGGGCCACCAGGAACGTCAGTTCAGTTTGCTTAACCTTGCCCCAAGGGGAGTCTACGTTCTTATTTTACTTTTCCATCATTCTAAAAAATGGTAAAACAGTAACTAGTAGTTATATAATACCATTCCTCTCCGAGCGCTTTAATAGCACAATGATCTTCTATATACAAACACGGTAGAGAAAAGGCTGTGGAAGAGAAGACCGAGCCTTCCAAAGGGGGAGAGGGCTAGGAGAGGCACAAAAATGAGTGGGCTTGGCTGGACTGGGACATCTCCAATATGAGATCTCAGAGAGGGAGGGAAGGAAGGAGAGAGATTTACCCTGGAGTCTCCTTTCTGGTTTCTTGCATCGCTCCTGGTGGCTCTGCAGGCAAGGTCTGTACGCCAGCATCTCTGCAGTGTGACCCATCTGGTGGGGTCAGTGAACACAGAGGGACAGTTAATGCTGCTTTGAGCAGCACAAACAAATCCCTCTTTTGTGTGCTCTTTTTATTTGGACTCTGTAAGGAGAAAATGGCACTTCTGCTGGCTGTTGTCTGGCCTCTTGCACTGCAAACACCGCTGTTCTGGTGGTGGTGATGGGGCCTCTTGATTCACAGCACACTGAGCGCTGCTCTGAAGTAGCTTCTCTTCTCCGTGCACTGCCCTTCACCTCTCATTAGGTAACAGAGGAAGTACCACTGCGCTTTCAGTCTCCTGGAAGATACGCATGTACGCAAAAAGCTGTATTTTTCTGAAACGTATTGGTGAAGGTCCTTCTGAGGTAAGACAGGGAGACCATATCGTGGCACCCAACAGTGTCCCTTAGCTGTAGTGGGGAATGTAGCTACCTAGCTGAGATTTGTTCAGGTCGTTTGGAACGATGTCCTGACCAGTAGTGACATTTGCCCCTCTGGTGGCATTCTTGCAACCTTCCCGAGTGCTCAGTCCCTTCTTCCATGCAATGTAAACTTCCTTCTTCCACTCGAGTGTTTTCAAAAGCTGCCTGCTTAGCCATGCAGGTCTCCTGCTTCCCTTGCCTGATTTCTTGCTCTTAGGGATGCACCAATGCTGAGTTTGGAGAAAGAGGTATTTGAATATCAACCGGCTCTCTTGGGCCCCCCTACCTTCCAGAGCTCTAACCCATGGGATTTCTCCAAGCAGTTTCTTGAAGAAGGTTAGCCCTTCTGAAGTCCAAGGTTGCAATCCTACTTGTTGTTTTGTGCACACTACCCACGATCCTGAACTCTATCTTTTCGTGATCGCTACAGCCAAGGCTGCCCCCAGTCTTAACGTCCTCCACCAGTCCCTCTGTGTTTGTCAGAACTAGGTCCAGTAGTACATCTATCCTCCTTGGCTCCTCCACCACCTGCGTCAAGAAGTTATCATCAACACACTGGAGGAACCTGCTGGACTGTACACGTCTGGTTGTGTAGCCTTCCCAGCAGATACCAGGGTGATTGAAGTTCCCCATGAGAACCAAGGCCTGTGACTGCGAGGCTACTTTCAGCTGTCTGTAGAAGGCAAATCATTGTTCCAGAGTCATTTTGCCAAGGCTTACGTAATATTCAGCACCACAAAATATTTTTCAGAACATGCCATTTAGTGTATTTGTAGGTTTTGTAAGGGGTTTGTTTGGTTGGGTTTTTTCTTTTCCACTTTCTTGCTGTATGCTTTAACTGCTCCCCAGTTCTCCTTGTCAACTTGTTAAATTTTCATTGCTCTTGCCTTAATTTGGGACCTGAGGGTGCTGATAACTCTTCAGTGAACCTGGGTCGTGCTGTCTGACGTCAGTGTGTCAACTCATAGTATGAATAAACACAGAAATTCTCCAGTGGGTCCATTGGCCAGTAAACCCCCATATTTGTGCGATGAGACATTGTGAAAAATGTGGGGATGGTATCATTAAAACCATATGAAATAAGAAGCTTTATATTAATTGGAGTAGGAAAAAAGTAAAGTTCACAATTATATGACTAAATAATTAATTGAAATTAGAAGTTGCAGAGATAAGTATCAACTTGTTTAAAGAAAAAGATCAGCAATCATTAACAATTAACATAAATATTGCAGTGCTTTCTCTCTTCTGTAATCTAGTGATGTAGTCCCCTTATTTGGTATTTTTTGATTCCCAGGTATCTCTACTGTATTTCTACCAGGGCTGAAAAAGATGAAACCAGAGACAGACCCAGAGCTGCTGGGAACCAGTGCCCTGACTGGAAGCGTTTTTGTTTTTTTTCTCTTTTCTAATATCAGTTGATGCAATAAAAGCTCTTCTCGTAAGTGCTACAAGCACCTTTGTATAGTTAGCATAGTTTTGTTGAAATCACCCAGTAACTACAACTCCAGGTTCTCACCACAGTATCAGCACCGGCTGACTTTGTTTTGTTCCCTCCTGTTGTAAATGCAGCTTGTGTGCCCCTTTCCTTTGAGCTTACAGCTCAGCTGCCCTCTGTAAGCTACTCACGTATTTTTGCCAATGGGGTGAGTCCAACTCAGCAAAGAGTTTGCCATCGTGCACTCTAAAATCCCACTCCAGAGCACAATGAGCAGGTAGTCCAATCTGGGACTAGGATTGCATTGCCAGCTTTGGGTCTTTCTTTAAGAACTTTGTGCTAGGAAGAGATACCTGGATTTTGTTCTCATCGATGCCCGGGTGAATCCAAAGTAGCGCTGTCAAAATCCAGTGGCTCGGACTGAAATCCTGTTTGCATTGTTCTGAAAGAGATGCGACATCCTTTGTTTTCAGTGAATTTCTCCTTATTTGACTTGGTGTGACATGAAAATGAGGTTACCCTTTCCAATGGAACAATGCTACTTCGAATTTTCGTTGAATTGACCTGGTTTCTAGAAATTACTTAATCTAATCTAATCTTATCTTATCTAATAGTAAAATTAATAACCTTTCTAGCTGGCAACAAAGTGTTTCCATTAGAGCATGGGCATCCCAGCACACATAGTCTATATGTTTACTGGAGAATTAATAATTTTCCAGACAGAATTTATAATTTACCAAACATAATCTGCAAATTCTCTTCTGTGTTAGTAATTCATTCCTGTTCACACTGTTATCAGGAGAATGTTTCCGAAGAAATCGGTGCAGGTTGTAACACTTGTCTGACGTGCAGATATATCTGAAAAGAAAGATATATCACATTTCTGTGTTTCAACTACAGTGTGCCATGGAGACTGCCATTTGTGATCATGTGGCGAACAGCTTTTAAGCAGCCAAGGATAACTCGATTTTTAAAAAATCATTCCATGTCATTTTCTCCTCTGTAGTTTATGTCGCCCATTGCAGTCCTTCTCACATGAATAATGACTTAAGACTCAGGGTTCCCCAGTCTTCACTGATATTTTCTGAGAAGATGCAGATCCAAGATGAAGAGTGTCTTTTGCAAATAGGAGTGATTTGCACTTTGCCTTCTCTTCCAACTCATTTCGTTCTTGGATTACTCTGGCTCTTACCCTTTGGATTAATACCTTACTGCTCACTTCCTCCCTTCACTTTTATCACAGTCTTACTCACTTTTATTTTATAGTGATAGCAGTCATTAATGCAAAGCAGTAAGTGGCAGAGCTGTCCTGCTGCTGTTTCAGATGGATGTGCTGCTAGAGGTGGTGGTGTTAAAATTGACATAGGAAAGCATGCTGCTAGAGAAACCACCTTGGATGGAAGTCCATAATAATTCCCCTCTTAGGATAGTAGTAGTTCATAGGGAAGAGTGTGGCCAGTGGGTGGAGGGAGGTCATTCTCCCCCTCTGCTCTGCACTGGTGAGGCCACAACTGGAATCCTGCGTCCAGTGCTGGGCTCCCCAGGTCAAGAGAGACAGGGAACTGCTGGAGAGAGTCCAGCGTAGGGCAACAGAGGTGATGGAGGGATTGGAGCATCTCCCTGATGAGGAAAGGCTGAGAGAGCTGGGGCTCTTTAGCCTGGAGAAGAGAAGGCTGAGGGGAGACCTTATCTATGTTTACAAGTACCTAAAGGGTGGGTTGAAGGAGGATGGAGCCGGACTCTTTTCAGTGGTTCCCAGTGACAGGACGAGGGGCAACGGGCACAAGCTGGACCATGGGAAGTTCCACCCAAATATGAGGAAAAACTTCTTTGGGGTGAGGGTGGCAGAGCCCTGGAAGAAGCTGCCCAGGGAGGGTGTGGAGTCCCCTTCTCTGGAGATCTTCAAGACCCTCCTGGATGCAGCCCTGAGTGATGTGGTCTGGGCAACCCTGCTTTGGCAGGGGGGTTGGACTGGATGATCTCTAGAAGGTCCCTTCCAACTCTGACAATTCCGTGATTCCATGATTCACTTCTCCAGTTTTCTGACAAATCCAGTTTGGAGATAGATGTTGTTGAAATATACAATCTCTTCTGTTGGATCATGTCTCCAACCCAGGCCAGGCAGTGGTGGTTTCCCTGTGGCCTGCTTCCCGTAGGTGACGAGTATAGTGAAGCCTTGCAGCTCTTCTCATGAGAATAGAGTTGCATAATAAATACTCATTCGGGGTTGCAGTTTGGATGAAGACACTGGAAGAAGTGGCACAATTTAAATTGATTGGTAGCACAGCCATCTAAGGGTCTGAGATGTGTACAGGGATCAGAGGTTAGGAACGTTAAAATTCCTTCCTAGGTGTCCTAGCACTTCGTACTGCCCCCAGAAAATCTCACAAATCCATACCAGCATTTTCTTTACTCGCTCCAGCATTAGTAGGGATTAGCTAGATTCTAGATACTTAATTCTTTCAGACAAGTTCAACAAATTTAAAAACTCTTCCACCTCTTCTTCCTCTCCCTTCTCCCTGTTTAATTGTTAGGAGAAATGCATGTGATGGGGGGAGAGGGGGCAGCTGAAAATTAAATGAATTATTTCATCAGTGTAGCCGTATTATTTTTTTTTTTTTCTGTCTTGTTCAAAATGATTTGAAAATATGAGGGGGTGTAATTGAAGGAAGCCTTTAATGTGAATTTGCAGAGCAGATTTTATGAGTTTCTGAGTTCAGAAAACACTATAATTTTCAAGGCAGTGCTGCAGAAGAGGCTTACTTAAAGACAAGAATTTTTAATGTGAAAATACATATTGTTGTTATTTTATTATTATGCAATTAATTCTAGGAATGGCTTAATTAGGAAATATAATCTTTAACGTACTGAGAAATTCTGGCCATGCAAGAGAACTGATGCAAAGAAACAGTCAATCTGGAGGGTGACAAAGGTTGTCCTGGGAAGGAATACCCTCTAGCTAAAGCTTAACCCTATGCTTTGAAGGAGACAACATTCCTTGAGGCAAATAAGAAGCAAAGGGAAGAGCAGGAGTCTATGGCTGAGATACCAGCGCA
The DNA here is from genome assembly GCA_013399435.1 of Arenaria interpres. Classification (NCBI taxonomy): domain Eukaryota; kingdom Metazoa; phylum Chordata; class Aves; order Charadriiformes; family Scolopacidae; genus Arenaria; species Arenaria interpres. The sequence goes on along the minus strand of VXAK01012496.1, from coordinate 301,888 downwards.
TTTGCCTGAGGAAGGGATGGTGACTCCCGTGGCTTGTCTCTGGATTTCAGCTGCTGGGCAAAATAACTACACAATATTTCTCAGGATCATTTTTAAAAAGTCTGCTCAGTGCTTTGAAAGAAAGGATACAGGTGCCTGTCTTTAAGAGAGTGGGCTGCAAGTGTGGATCCAAAGCAGACAGTGACATCTTCCTGCAGGCCGGGTGGAGTAAGTCCCAGTAAATAGCAAAATTTTGGTCAGATTCCCAAACCCCACTTTTGGGTTCTAAGTGACCTGTTCCTTGGGTTAAGATGTTAACTTTAGTCGCTCTGATGCCGGCGTGTTGAATATTTAGAGATGTCCCAACCCTCTCTGTGGGCAAAAACTCTGTAGCCAAGGCTTTTCAATCTGGATGTCTCTGGAGCTGAGAGCAGCACCAGTTCTTCAGTGGCCCCATCTACCTCTGTGACTTACGAAGCGCAGAGGAGCACCGACAGGTACGCAGAGCTTGCTCACAGATAGTAGTTGCAACAGGTAAGCTATTGCAGTAATGCTAAATATTATTATTACAATGCAATGGAAAAAACTAACTTATTATTAGAAGCTAATTCATTTTCTCACTTGGTCTGATAGTTTTGCTCTGATAGCAGAATTCATTTGACTGCATAAGAGATTTTTCACAAGCTCGTCCTGGTTGAGTTTTGGAGGATTATTATTTTTTTTTCTTCAAATTTTAGCTGTCTTCTTGACGTTCTGAATTGAAACCATCTTAATCAGGTGCTGGAAAAATACCAGGGGATGTAAGAAGAATCTCAGTGATGCATACTGATAACGGAGCAGAGGCTGAGGGGCATAGAATTATTTTTTTTCTCTCAACGTAGAGCATGAGAGAGAAAACCCTCTGGAAGCCTTGGAAACACCGTGGAATTTGCACTGCTTCTTGCTAGTGGAAAAAGGGTTAGGTTCTGTTCTTAATAAGGAAGCTGGATATTCCGCTAAGGAGGAGATGTGAATTCTCATAGACATCCTGACTGCATCTATATTAGAAAATGAGACGTGCCCAGGACCATTCTCTGGCACCGAGGCCAACTGGCACACAGCAGCCTGTGCTTGTACTGTCAGACTCTCTCTCTAAAAGAAGGTGGCAGGAGGGAGACTGCCTAATAGGCTCGGTTCTTGGCCTGTGCTGATTCCCACGTTGTGCCTAGGATTTGGGAGAGAGTCTTCAACAGCGTAGTTGATTGTGATTAATTGCCTTGAATCATTGACAAATATAGATATTGCTCGGTTTCACACTTCGGACCGAGAAGTATGCCCTGATTTTGATGCTGCATGGCGTCTTGTCCTCAGGCAGTTTCTTGGAGTATCTTAAAAGCTTCACACTTTTCCCCTGTTGGTACTTTCTTGCCTTAAACAAGAATCAGTCTATATTCATTGAGCACAATTCTTTCTGCAGAAATCTGTTCTCATCTAATTCTGCTTCCACCTGAGCTCGTGTATATGCAACGATACTACAAGTCACCACACAAAACCCCAGCTTTTTCAAGTGGCAATGGAGGACCATGAGTGAATCTGACAGCGAGAGCAGGATATCGTTGCTTCATTTTTGACGGAGTGAGTTTCCTTTTTGCACAAGGCTAATACCTTGTGTTTCAGTCACTGCATCTTGTAATTCTGCTTAGGAACTGCACTAGAAAATAACTTGAAATTAGAAAGAAAAAAACAGGGAAGGGTGTGGGGAGACACTCTTAACTGCCTGCAAAGAAATTCAGGCAGGATGAGACCTACAGAGATCTCGCTGAGGCCAGCCTCCTTCCCAAAGAGATGATCAGCCTCACCTAAATGATCTTCTGCAGATGTTTGCCTGGCCAGTACCTGACACGGACAAGGCCCTTCCGTGGTGGTCCACGGTGTTTACACTGTGGGTTAGGTTTACTTCCCTTTGCATATATGCTAAAAGGGTAATTTGGTCCTAAACTAATTGCAGCCTGAAAGAGGAACCACTAAAGGTCAAAAAAATTCTGCACTTTCTGAGCATTGTTAGCTTCCAAATGGCTTTGACTTCTCTAAATCCATTGAGATAGTCTCTGAAAAATGTGCATGGAAGTAAGGACTGGTCTGAAAGCATCACCAAGCTTCCTTTACAAAGCATTGGGATTTTAGATGTAAAACTAATACAAGCATGTGTAACTGTGTTCTAGTAACTGCTTCTAGTGCTGTAGAAACCATGGACCACCCAGCATGGGCAGGAAGTGGACCTCCACTAGAATTCTTCTGTAACTTCAAGGTGAATCTGTATGCCAGCAATTTCTCTGCTGTGGTCCTCAGGGACTAGAACATTTGTTAGGTTCTGTCAAGGCTGAGAAGTAAGAGTGCACGTCTGGAAGTGAGCTGTGAGCTTCCACTTGAAATCTTTTCTGATACTGTAATTCATGGATCTTGACAGCTCTTACTGCAACAATTTAAGATGTTAATGCTGCCAATCACCCCAACAAATGGGTGAGAAGCACGTCCCTCTGAAGAGGGAACTTATCAATGGCCTTTCATTTTTTATTTTTTGTTTTCACGAGCATCCCATATGATCTCCCACTGGACATAGTCCTTCTCCTAATGACTCAGTTTTCTTGTTTCATTCCTCTGAATGGTTGTCATCATTCAGTAGGAGTGGCTGGACACGACTTCTGAGTACTGAAGGCATTTGTTGATGGCAAAGGTTCTGGACAATAGAACACGCTGGCTGAGGAATTTCTGCTGTGGAGGTGGTTTCCTCCAGCAGATGCGTTGGCAGATGGCTTAGTGCAGCGGTCACATCTTAGGTGGTTATGGCAAAGACCACCAGAACTTGAGGTCTGGAAAGCTGAGATCCACCACCTGGAAAGTTTGATGATGCTTTTTATGTCAGGGCATCAGTCTTTAAGGTCTGTTTCAACAGTTTCAACAGGTTAAAAACTCTGTTTATCAGATCTATGTATTATTCAGTATTTAGAGACAGGATATATACTTGAAATGGACATGTCAAAAACATGTAAATTTGCAAGAAAGTATAATTCAAGAGCCAAACACATCTTGGAGGTAAGTGAAGAAAATCATTGGAAAGAGTGAGAGGAGGGAGCCTTTCTATTAATTTCCCCTAGAGAGAGAAGTTGTAAAGTCGTTATTGCAGCATGCATGGAAAGTGAAATATATATTTCAAATATTTCAGCAGCACATCCTGCGCTCTGTTCACTCTGTAGGTTCTACTGAAGTCAACTCCTGTTCCATTCCAGGGAATCCCACTCAGGTAGACTCAGGGGCTGCCGTCACATCCTTTGTTTTCCTTGGGTCTTGACAGACCGAGTTAAATAGACATGTCTCTTAACAGTGATAGCACGCTGTCGGCGTGTGCTGTGGGGATAAGGGAGTGGGGAAACAATATTGCCTAGTGCTCGAACTCTGCTTGCAGAGCGGCGGCACGGTGCGTCTTGTTGGCCTCCACTAGTTTTCTCAGGGAAAGCAGGTGATGCTGGGAAGGTGTGTGAAGGGTCCAAATTTGGAAGAGAAAATAATCGGGAGACTGATGACTGGAACAAAATGCTCAAGCCAAAATGCTTCCTCCCTGGGGAAGCTCTCCCACAGTCAGATGTGGTGTTGTTTAGCCGTCTGGTTTTAATTCCAGCACTGCAAAGAAAGCACGTGTCTTAAGGCCCTGCCTGGGACTTTTTTTTTTTTGGTCTGCTGTGGGGTAGCGGACCCAAACATACAGGAATCAGGCCTGAATAAGAATCTCACATACCATCCACTTCTCATGCATACTATTCCCTTGTCTGATTTTCTAATTGAATTGTCATGGGTGTAAAATCACGCTTTAGAACTTTCTCCCGTTATTTGCACAGAGCTCAGAGGCAGGAGCCAATGTAACATACTTTGAATTTGTTTTCCTTTTTAGAAGGGGCTTGCAGTTTGGATTTTTTTTTTTTCTTTTTCCCCGGGCTAATGTACATCTGATGTCAGGCTTCCCAGATGAGAATGGTTAGACCAGCGTTGACATTTTTAGAAATATGTGCGAATGGAAAAATATCCTGGGAGTGCTGCCAACGGCTGATTCTGTAAAGTTTTAGTCTCCGTTGAATAGGAAACATGAGCCAGGTACCTTTACTGAAAAGAAACCTTACTCATGAAGCGTCTCTCCTCAGGTGTGTACCATGCATGCCTTCTCAATTTAAGGAAAGAGCAGGAGTGAATTCCAGCAGGCTGTGACTCATTCGGGCGATAACTCAATTCCCCTCTCTGACCAGATGATACACAGCCAATTAGCATCTCTCCCAAAGGGAGGAACAGCGACAGCAAAAAGGATCCTGGCAAAAAATGGATTTTCCAAGGTTTTAACTGGGAGGGCAGCAAACGAAGTGGCTCAGGCAAATCTCCTGCCTGATCCGTGGCTGCTCCTTCCAGTTTGGTGTTGACGTGACTGGGACACAACGGCGCAGAGCTGAGCTGATTTGCAGCGAATCAAGCCTGCAGCTTCCCGTTTCACAGCGAGAGGGGAGAAGTTGGAGGATGAGCGCCGCTGATTAATGGTGCTGTGAATGTCAGTAATTTTTATAGGCCTTGCAGTATGCTCATTTCAGCTGCCTCATCAGAGCAAACGTCTCCTTAACAGACAGTAGACTTTCACACAGTGCAGGTCAAATGCTGCCCTCCCTTGAAGAGAAGCAGCCCACCCTACGTAAACAGGGGGTTGTACAGGGGTTAAACCAGTGCAGGACGTGCTCTAAGGGTGCAGTATCAGTGCTCGCTGAGAACAGATTGGCTGTGTCTATATCTAGGGCTACAGCCGGCTCCCGCTGAGTTGCTGGCTCTGTTGAGTTTGGAGCTCAGTAGGAGCCTGGAGCCAGGAGCTGGTGCTTTTCACTGAGGCAAAACAGCGCTCAGTGAGTGGCAGGGGCCTCGCAGCTCCAGCTGAGCTCAGGGCTGAGCCCAGCCTGATGACTGGCAGCATTTTGCCTCCGTGAGAAGCAGAATCTGCTGAGTTGCCCCACGGGTCGGTGCTCAGCAGGAGCTTTGGTGGCCATCCCGCATGCAGCTGTCCCTCCGCTCTCCCCTGGTGAATGGCAGGAGGCTTGTTTGCAGCGTGGTCTTGCGTGCCGTCATTCTCCCAACGTTACCTGTCCTTCACAGAGCCAGCAGTGTCTTTCTCTTCATCTTTTTTCTCTTTACCTGATGCTCCCATCTTGACAGGGCTGAGTGCATGAGGCTGTGCCTGGTGCTGCATCCACCAGCACGGGTGCTATGGACTGCATCTTCTGCCCTTGGCAGGGCTCCCTGCGCCAGCTCATGTTGTGGATCATAGAATCATAGAGTGGTTAGGGTTGGAAGGGACCTTAAAGATCATCCAGTTCCAACCCCCTGCCCTGGGCAGGGACACGTCCCACCAGACCAGGTTGCTCCAAGCCCCGTCCAGCCTGGCCTTGAACCCCTCCAGGGATGGGGCAGCCACAGCTTCTCTGGGCGACCTGTTCCAGTGCCTCACCACCCTCACAGGAGAGAATTTCTTTCTGGTCTCTAATCTAAATCTCCCCTCTTCCCGTTTAAAACCATTACCCCTTGTCCTGTCACTGCCCTTCCTGACCAAGAGTCCCTCCCCAGCTCTCCTGGAGCTCCCTTCAGATATTGGAAGCTGCTCTAAGGTCTCCTCGGAGCCTTCTCTTCTCCAGGCTGAACAACCCCAGCTCCCTCAGCCTGAATGGGTGACTCCCCACACTGTGGCTTACTGGTGCCCTTAGCAGGAGGTTTAGGTAAAGCTATTTTCACACATCGTTTCCTGGTGGGATTGCCCTGCAACTGCTGTGTGGAGCACCACAGAAGCAGATACCAGCTTTACAGTATGTTGAACTCAACTGGATTCACTCCCGTTCGGTCTGGAGAAGGGTTTGGTGGTTTCCAAAGGAAACAAAGTCACTCTTTTGTTCATCAGTAACTTTTGAGCTTGTTGGCTATTTTCAACTAAATTTGGCAAAAGGATACCAGCCTTTAAGAAAATAACTTATTTTTTTTCACAATTTCTGTAAAGGTAGCTGACTACGTGGGGGAATTAATACTGCTTCTCTTAGGGAAAAACTGTGGCATTAGCTCTCCTAAATTGTTGCTCTGTCAAAATGGGAAAGACATGGTGAATGAAATACACTGTCAACCCAGGTATGTTCACAGACCTCTTCTCTGAAGTGTAGCAAATACTGATTAGATGGGACTTACAGAATAACAGAGAGAAGAAGAGCTGTGCTTAGAAATAAGGCCAGTAGTGGCTGTATTGAGACAGAATTCCTCCTTTCCTTCTAGCAGTACTTTCAGAATGTTTTTCAAACTCCTAACTTGTTCAAAGTCTGCTGTAATTGGAGGGGAGAGAGGGGCAGGGAGCAGGGAGGGAGACCCCTCTCTTGATTTCAGTGAGTTTGGGGTCAGGTTCGTTATGATCCGTCTCACGCCGTTCTGGTGCGTTACAAGTTGAGGAAACTAAACTTTAAAATTAAAGTTTGTATATTTTTCTGCTGCGTTGCAGTGGTGAGCTTGGACGGGTAAGAGGACGGGAGGGAAGAGTTTACAGGAAGGCTGGATCTTTACTATGGGACTTAAGATAGACTGGGATTAAGTAGGTTGGCTTGCCCTTAGCAGCCCTGTGGCAGTACAGCCGGTGGCAGTACTAGCTGCAGCTCCTGTATTTCTGGAGCTGAGTAATAGCTCATCCTCTTTGCTTTTTTAAGCAAAAGACACTCTGCAAAGAGTGGGTTGATTCTTCCCTACTCGCTAACGAGCTATCCATACATACCGTGCCCACTGGGGGCATTTTCTATAGGACTCTCTGGCCTGATTTGAGAATTGACAGGAAGAAAATCAAAGCATATTATTACTATGTCGTGTTTAAGACTAGACCCGAAAAGAATAACTGAGCTGTAGACAGCTTTCCCAAGATCACACAGTGCTGGGGTGCAGAAGAGAGGGCACATTTCCTGATGGGGAGGTTAATACCTTAACTTTAAGGACCATGTGGTCAAACTTTTTGCCCACATGTTTTATGGTCATAAACTAAAATGACACTGTGAGGTACGCCTAGCCAAAATAACTGGCAATTTACTTCTCTCTAGTAGGACAGCTGTTACATGCATTTTAATGTGTTATCTGCAAACATATTTGTTGTTTTAATCACTAGACTTTACTCTTCTGATCGAGCCAATGCAATATATTTACATGCTTAAACTGCGTTCACCACTGATTCTGTGGATAAGACCCTTCCAGTGATGCCATAAGAAATGTATCTTTCAGTCTCTCCTTGTCAGAACTGTGAGCAATGAAGCAGCTGAGTTTTTTAAGAAGAAAACATAGATACATACGTATTAGCAATATGTGATTTCTGAGAAGGAGGTACATCTTGGAGTTTGTTCTTTGTTCTCCAAACTTTGGCCCTATCCTGAAGGAAGTGTTATTCCCTGGTCCTTTATGGTAAGAGGTTTTGCTGTGTTTGAGGAAGAAATTCACTTGCTGTAACTATCAACTTGGAGCTTTTAGCTGATTTTTTAAATACTTTGGACCAAAGTTGTGCTTTCTTAGGGTTCGGTTTTAGGGCCAGTTATGTTCAATATATTTATCAGTGATCTGGATGCAGGAGTTAAATGCACCATGATAACGGTGCATGCTAATGATACCAAACTGGGAGGTGCTATTGACTGTCGTGAGGGACAAGAGGCCTTCCAGAAGGATCTAGATAGACTGGAGCACTGGGCTATGGTTAATGGGATGAAATTTAACAAGTCGAAATGCCGGATTTTGCACTTGGGACAGAGTAACACCGGTCATAAGTATAAATTGGGAGAGGAGTGGCTGGAGACCAGCCCTGCAGAAGGGGATTTGGGGGTGCTGGTTGACAGCAGATCAGTACGGGTCAGCAGTGTGCCCTGGAAGCCAAGAGGGCAAACTCCATCCTGGGGTGCCTCGAACACAGTATGACCAGCCGGCCGAAAGAGGTGATTATCCGGCTGTATTTAGGGTTGGCGTGGCCTCACCTTGAGTACCGAATACAGTTCTGGGCCACACGGTTTAAGAAGGATGTTCAGGTCCTTCAACGCTTTCAGGGGAGGGCAAAAATGCTGGTGGAAAGGCTGGAAGGCATTTCCTGTGGGGAGCGGCTAAGGACTATGGGCTTGTTCAGTTTGGAGAAGAGGAGGCTGAGGGTTGACCTCATTGCTCTCTACAGCTTCCTGAGGAGGGGAAGTGGAGAGGGAGGGCCTGATCTCTTCTCCCTGGGATCCAGTGACAGGACGTGTGGGAATGGTTGAAACCTGTGTCAGGGGAGATTTAGACTGGACATTAGGAAGCATTTCTTTACCAAGAGGGTGCCCAAACACTGGAACAGGCTTCCTGGAGAAGCGGTTGATGCCCCAAGCCTGTCAGTGTTTAAGAGACATTTGGACAATGCCCTTAACAACATGCTTAAACTTTTGGTCACCCCTGAAGTGGTCAGGCAGTTGGACTACATGATCATAGCAGGTCCTTTCCAACTGATAATATTCTATTTTCGATTTTTCTCTTTTCTTTTCTAAACTGACGGGTCACCCTGGAGGCAGGGCAGCTAAACTTGATTGGTTCACATACAGACAGATCTGTGTGGGGATTAGAAGGCATTTGATCTGCTGCCATTGTTAAGAAAGACTGCAGTGTTTTGTCATCAGTATAGTGATGGATTTCCTCTGAAATCTGTTCAAAAACATGGGAGATGCTCACCAGATCGGACCCTAGCAATATCTCTAACTTTAAACCATGCAAAAAATCTAGTGTCTCTAACAAGCCAAAGGTAAACAGGAAGAGCCCCACATTTGAAATCTGATTTTTAAATTAATCATATGATGCTATGAAGACTGACTCATGATTGTTGAATACTCAGCCTGCCCTGTTCTGTCAAAAGTCAGCCTTATTCTGAATGGTAAGAAATGCTGTAGAAGGGCTGCAGAAGAGGGGCAGAGGCCCAAACTACCTGGCCTTGTAGCCAGTGAGGACATCCAGGTTCTAGAAGAACCTTCAGTAAAAGCCTCTTGCATGATTTGGTTTCCCTTTGTATTCTTTTACCACTGCAGTACAAATGTAATAGTCTGCCGCAAAACAAATCAAACAAAATCTTCCATTTTCTCTTGACCATTTTGAAATAGTCTGCTAGAATAGCCAAAAGAAGGCATGCAGGCAGTTTGCAGAATCATTTTGCATGAAGGGATTTCAAAAAAGCTTCCCCAACAGCTACCTACAAGTTATTAACTCACATTTGGGGACCATCTGCCTAGTGGCTTTTCAAAATAATGCTATAAGCACACAGGCTAAAAGCAAGGAAGATCTTACAAAAGCATGTTTTCCAGAAATAAAAAAGAGAAAAGGCAAATCCCCAAATGGTTGAGCCTTACCTTTTGTTATACCCATAGGTGATAAATCATAAGGTATTTGGGAACAGAAGTGTATCTGGGGCATTGCCATAACATATGTATGTGCTGAGAATCATCTTGCAGTTTCTGCTGCAGAATTTTGACCTATTTTGGTGCAGCTACATTTGTTTGGGGAATATGTATGTAAGAGGGATGTTACTATGGCTCTTCAGACTTCACAATCAGGAATTTACAGCGATTTTCCTGCTGTAGGGAAATTGGAGATAGGGTTTTTCTAAAGCTGTAAGGCTTCACCTGCTCGGGAACACTTGGAAAGTGTAATCTGAATGAAAAAAAACAACCCTAGATCTGAGTACAATGACTTGAAATGGAGCATATTCCTCTGTGAATAATCACATTTGGAAGGTAGGCCTGACTCATGTGTCACTTAGTTCACTTCAGAATACTAAAAGAAATTTAATCTTTGTTATTTGGAAGGAGAATGACTGTGGAGGGACTAACCAGAATAAACATGGCTATTCCCTAGGTAGAAGATCCCCATTTTTAAAAGTCATCTGAGAAGTCAGGAAAGACACTGAAAGTCGTTGGAAAACAGACGTGCCACCTCTATAATTTGCTGTACACCAAAAGCACAATTCAACAGGGTGCTGAGCAACAGTTTTTTAGATGCTAAATTCCTTCTGTCATCTGTAGGTGTTGAAGGCAATTGTGTCACCCATGATGGATGGTACAGATGGCAGTGAGAATGACCTGTGCTACTCAATATGCAGATATGTCATAGTTCTTACCAGGTTTCATGGGTATTGAATGAAGAGTAACTTAATTCTATAAGGTACGAAAAAAGCTTTACCATTCTTGCGACCAGCATGACCCGCAGGTCGCGGGAGGTGATTCTACCCCTCTACTCTGCGCTCCTGAGACCCCACCTGGAGCACTGTGTCCAGCTCTGGAGTCCTCAACATAGAAAGGGCATGGACCTGTTGGAACGGGTCCAGCGGAGAACCACGAAGATGATCAGAGGGATGGAGCACCTCTGCTATGAAGACGGGCTGAGAGAGCTGGGGTTGTTCAGCCTGGAGAAGAGAAGGCTCCGGGGAGACCTTAGAGCAGCCTCCCAATATCTGAAGGGAGCTCCAGGAGAGCTGGGGAGGGACTCTTTGTCAGGAAGGGCAGTGACAGGACAGGGGGTAACGGTTTTAAACTGGAAAAGGGGAGATTTAGATTGGATATCAGGAAGAAGTTTTTCCCTGTGAGGGTGGTGAGACACTGGAACAGGTTGCCCAGAGAAGCTGTGGCTGCCCCATCCCTGGAGGGGTTCAAGGCCAGGCTGGATGGGGCTTGGAGCAACCTGGTCTGGTGGGAGGTGTCCCTGCCCAGGGCAGGGGGGTTGGAAGTTGGTGATCTTTAAGGTCCCTTCCAACTCTAACCATTCTATGATTCTTAGCTGCAAAACAAGCTGATGACTGGAGCTTGGGCCAGAGAGATGCCTGCTCCACCCTTATTTGAATCAAGTTGTGTTTGGATTCTGAAGACCCGTTCCTCTACTGTGGAATTGAATGGAAATTTTGCAACTGGCTTCAGCAGATGTAGGATCAAATGGTACTGCTGCTGCTTGTGGTAAACTTTCCCACTACTGGCTGAATGGAGTAGCAGTCAGTGTGGGCCTTGTTCTGAACTTTGAAAAAGGGTGGGGATGCGATTATTATTATTCACTGTCAGCTCTGAGCCTAAATTATGATTCAGTCTGTTTCTGTGCTCCCTAGAAAGGCATCATAAGGCTGGGTGTCACTGTCAGTAGATAATGCTTAACCTGGAAAAAATGGAATGGCAGAAGACAAAAGGAATTTGAAGCAAATGGGACGTTTGGATGTTCCTGAAGAAAACTTATGTGAGGGGTTACAAGTAACAAACTGATGTTTAAAGGCCTTGTGTAGCATCACAGCATGCCAGCTAGTGCTAAGTATTTGAAAAGGACTTTTGAAAATTATTTCAAAAGGACAGAGAAGGACTTGTGGGATATGTGACAGTAGGAGGCCGTCTTGGGTGTAGTGATGGTGAAATGACAGAGTTTTCAATTCTCAGAGAAGCAAGGAGGGGGGGCAGCAGAACTGCCACCATGGACTTCCAGAGGGTGGACTTTGGTCTTTTCAGGAGCCTGCTTGACAGAGTCTCTTGGGAGGCAGCCCTGAAGGGCAGAAGTGTACAGGAAGGCTGGACTTTTTCAAGAGGGAAGTCTTAAAGATGCAGGAGCAGACTGCTCCCATGTGCCAAAAAAGGAGCCGTGAGGGGAAAAGACCAGCCTGGCTGAACAGAGAGATATGGTCACAACTCAGGGAAAAAAAGGAGAGTTTATGACCTTAGGAAGAAGGGACAGGCCACTCAGGAAGGCTNGCTGAACAGAGAGATATGGTCACAACTCAGGGAAAAAAAGGAGAGTTTATGATCTTAGGAAGAAGGGACAGGCCACTCAGGAAGGCTACAAAGATGTTGTAAGGCTATGTAGGAAGAAAATTAGAAAGGCCAAAGTCCAGCTAGAACTTAACCTGTTAAGTTAACCTGGAACTTGTTAAGAACAATGAAGAGTTTCTGCAAATATATTAGTAACAAAAGGAGGACTAAAGAGAATCTCCATCCTTTATCACATGAAGGCAGTAACATAGTGACAAAGGATGAGGAGAAGGCTGAGGTACTTAATCCCTTCTTTGCCTCAGTCTTTAGTAGTAGAGTTGGTTGCTCCCTGAGTACCCAGCTGAGCTAGTAGATAGGTGGGGTGAGCAGAGTGAAGCCCCTGTAATCCAAAGGGAGATGATGGGGGACCTGCTCCAACACCTGGACATACACAAGTCTATGAGGCTGGGTGGGATCCACCTGAGGGTACTGAGGGAGCTGGTGGAAGTGCTTGCGGAGCCACTTTCTACCATTTACCAGCAGTCCTGGCAAAACAGGGAGGTCCCAGTTGACTGGCATCTAGCAAATATGACGCCCATCCACAAGAAGGGCCAGAAGGATGATCCAGGGAACTACAGACCTGTCAGTCTGACCTTGGTGCCTGGAAGGGTCATGAAATGGATCATCGTGAGTGCCATTTTGTGGCACATGAAGATCAGACCAAGTCAGCATGGGTTCATGAAAGGCCGGTCCTGCTTGACAAACCTGATCTCCTTCTACAACAAAGTGACGCGCCTGGTGGGTGAGGGAAAGGCCATGGATGTTGTTTACCTGGGCTTTAGTAAGGCCTTTGATATGGTTTCCCACAGCATTCTCCTGGAGAAACTGGCTGCCCATGGCTTGGATGAGAGTAGTATTCACTGGGTAAAAAACTGGCTGGAGGGCTGGGCCCAGAGAGTGGTGGTGAATGGAGTTAAATCCAGTTAGTGGCAGGTCATGAGTGATGTTCCCCAGGGCTCGGTATTGGGGCCAGTTCTCTTTAATATCTTTATCAATGATCTCGATGAGGGAGTCCAGTGCACCCTCAGTAAGTTTGCAGATAACACCAAGTTGGGTGAGACTGTCAACTTGCTTGAGAGTAGAAAGGCTCTACAGAGGGATCTGGACAGGCTGGATGGATGGGCTGAGGCCAATGGGATGAGGTTCAACAAGGCCAAGTGCCGGGTCCTGCACTTGGGTCACAACAACCCCAGGCAACGCTACAGGCTTGGGGAAGAGTGGCTGGAGAGCTGCTCGGCAGAAAAGGACCTGCCGGTGTTGGTCGACTGTCGGCTGAACAGGAGCCAGCAGTGTGCCCAGGTGGCCAAGAAGGCCAACAGCATCCTGTCCTCTAGCAGGAGCAGTGTGGGGAGTAGGACTCGGGAGGTGATCATCCCCCTGTACTCGGCACTGGTGAGGACTCACCTCGAGTACTGTGTCCGGGTTTGGGCCCTCACTACAAAAAAGACATTGAGGTGCTGGAGCATGTCCAGAGAAGGGCAACAAAGCTAATGAAGAGTCTGGAGAACAAATCTTACAAGGAGAGGCTGGGGGAACTGGGGTTGTTTAACCCCAGAAAAGGAGACTGAAGGGAGACCTTATCACTTCTTACAACTACCTGAAAGGAGGGTGTAGAGCGGTGCGGGGTTGCTGTCTTCTGCCAAGTAACAGGCAATAGGACAAGAGGAACCATCTCAAGTTGCACCAAGGGAAGTTCAGATTGGACATTAGGAAAAATTTTTACACTGAAAGGGTTATTAAGCATTGGAACGGGCTGCCCAGGGAAGTGGTTGAGTCACCGTCCCTGGAGGTATTTAAAAGATGGGTAGATGTTGTGCCTAGAGATATGGTTTAGTGATGTTTTTTGTCAGTGTTAGGTTGATGGTTGGACTAGATGATTTTAAAGGTCCCTTCCAACCTAGGCTATTCTATGATTCTATGGAAAAATAGCCGGAATAGTAATCTATTCCATGGTTTTATTTTCTGTAATTTATAACTCTGGATAATATGGATATTCCCATAAGTGTCCTATCCCTTTGGAATCCAGTTAAGTTTTTGACCTGTGTGATTGCCTATGTTGCTAATTTCCATAGCTCGATTACATTTTGTCTAAAAAAGCAATTCCTTTTCCTGTGTTTAAATTTCCTTCCTTACATATTAATCACTGTCCCTGGATTTTTATTTTTTTTTTTTTCAGAGAACAAAAAGTCTCAGTCTGTATGATTGACCAGGTTCTATACAGCCTGCATTTTGCCCAAAGTCTTCTTATTTGTATCCTTCACAAGGAAAATAATCCAGTATTTTCAACAGCTTTCAGTATGGCAGTTTAGTGGTGCCCTGGACCATTAGCACCTTTCCTGTAAGCCTCTTCATCTGCTTTGAGCTCCAGTACCTAAAGCTGGGCACAGGGCCCCAAAAGGGGCTGATCCACCGATGACTGTAAAGATTATGTGACATTTCCAGCTTCATTCTCTTTTCCACATGCACTCTAGTATCTTTGTAGCTTTGACTGCAGCTTGCACAGTGATCACAAGCCTTCACTTTGCATGCGACGAAGGCCGTGTCAACACTGGTGGTCCCTCTGAGTAACTGAAGTAGAGCGCTGACCTGAATCGGTGGCAGCCAAGTCCCTTGAATATTCACTGTGGCAAGTATCAGGTTAATTCAGATTTAAATCGTAATGTTGACCATTTGGGCTAGCTTCTTTTTAAACAGCTTGTATAGATATACCCAGAGGTGCTCAAGCCCTTTATTGGAATATATACCAACATTTAGATCTTTGTAGTACATGTGAGGAATTTTTCTTTACAGATTATACAGCTGCAAGTTTCACTGGCCATTTTGGCATGAGTTCATCTAGCTCTTTCCTCTTTCTCATAAGGATCTCAAAATTCCTTTTGTCCCAACTACTGTAAATAAATTGAGCATCTGCAGACTACTCTATCTCTCTTAGATCTTTCCAGAGAAAATGTAAATGCTCAGTGAAACAAGATCACTGGGGACCCTTGCCTGGTCTTCTTCCATGATTACAGCAGATATGTCACTGACAGTAGACATTCAGCATTTGAAGCAAGTGCAGACTTCACAGGAACAAATGACTAATGCATTCACTGGAAGACTGTCCTTTGAATACGAACTAGAAGGTTGTGACCTGCTGGGGTCTAGTTGTGTTGATCTAGTTGTTTCTGGAGATTTTGGGAGGCGAAGCTAGGCTGGGAGTGCTTTGAGTTAAGAGGAACAACAGCGGATGATTAAGGACTCGATTGTGCCCTGACTGTGTCCGTTAGCCGTTGTGAGAGCAATGATCTTATTTCCGAGATGTTCGAGCGTTGCAGCGAAGGTAAAACGGTGCGTCTCGGCTGCGGGCGCGCGGGGCTCTCCTGAAACACGCTTTCATCTTTTCCCATTTTTTCAATTTGTGAATGGCTCGGTTCTTTGTGCAGCTATCAAAGCCGTTAGCGAGACTGCCTGACCAGGCTGTCCTGCCAGTTTTGACAGCCTCTGTGAGGCTCAGAGAGACAACACCTCCTACAGCCTCCAGCAGCACCCGTTGAAGTTCTGTGCTGTCAGACTCAACATCGCCTCGCCAGCCTGAATTTGCCTTTGCGGATAGGCAGCTGGCAGTTGCAGGACCACGAACCTGACCTGGTGCTGCGTTACGTTAAGGGAGCTGGTGTTGTTTCAGCAAACCCTGTGCTTTTCTGATGTGCC
Source organism: Arenaria interpres (assembly GCA_013399435.1). Lineage (NCBI taxonomy): Eukaryota > Metazoa > Chordata > Aves > Charadriiformes > Scolopacidae > Arenaria > Arenaria interpres. The sequence continues at coordinate 286,373 of VXAK01012496.1, read as the reverse complement.
TGTTCTCCTGGTCTGCATTCTCAGTTCACAGAGAAAAACCCTGCCCTCCCGGAGGAAAAGCGATGCCTTAGAACGATAGCTCTCATATTGCTGAACATATTAATTAAACTGCGTGCACGGAAATGAAAGAGCTAATCTAACCCTTACCGTGGCAGTCAAAGTATGCAGCTTAGGTAATTGCCAGTGTCTTAAAAACAATAGTCCCAGTCCCGATGCAGTTGAAGACACTTGGCGTTGTGCCTCTGACTTCACTGGGGTCAGAACTGAGCTCGGGATTCTATTTTAGACAGAGTGCAGTTCAAGGAGAGGATACTGTTAATGACTTAAAACTGAATACAGTTGCCACAGCATCAGGTAATTTCTCAGGAAAGTTTGTTAGACTTCTCAATATCAGTACTGGATTTCAGAGGTATATTTGCTGAATTACTCTTTTGATAAAACCCCTTAATAAGCAAGTCTGCTCTCCATCTGGTGCTGATCTTACTTAAAATAGTGAGATTGGCAACTAATTCATTCGCGGACAGAGTAATTATAAGATTTGCATAAATCAGTTAATACTTGCTTGTAGTTTTTTGAAAAAACAAAGTATGAACCTTTCCTGTTATGACACAAACTCTTTGCAAGATGGAGAAATATCTCACACACTTCTGGTGCTGAAATATCGAGTACTGATGTTTGGTTTTTGCAGATTCCTTTTCTGTTAATTCTTGTTCCAAATATAGTACCTTACTTGTCTTGAAGCTGGTTACACTTCACGTTTAAGGCAAAATTGTTTCACTTTAAAGATTCAGTTTTATCTTTTAAGCTTTAATCTTGCATCAATAAGTTTAAGTGCTTTCCAGTGATGCACTGAACAAGGAACCAACATCCTTCTTTGTTGTTTTCAGTGCCAGATAACATTTATATCCAATGGTGGGCCTCCATTTGCCATGAAGGTGCGGGTGCAGGGGATGCGGTGTACAGATGTTGGGCAATTTGATCAATGCTATCCGGAAATTATAGTGATTATATATATTTTAGGATTTAGGTCCCAACTTCTAGGTCCCAACTCCTTCTTCTGAATCACTAAAATAAAATCATGCTAGTTTTATTTTTTTTTCTAGAATCCCTAGTAAAAATCTTGTTTAAAAAGAGTATGGGAAATCCACCAGCAGATGAGGATGACAATTCCCAGGCACAGGATTAAAATGGGATGAGTTCAGAAGAGAAAAGTACATGCATGACTTTATGGCTTAACAGTGACAAAAGACATTTTTTTCAGGTAAGGCTGTAAATATCAAAACTAGAAGGCTGTATTGACACACACCAACAGCCATAGAACCAGAGCTTCACTGAACTTCTCATTGAACAATCAGGAAGGGGAAAGAGGTTGGTCTTGATATCTCATGCTATGAGAGATGAATGAAACCTCTTGCAGGCTTGAAGTAGTGAGAAAAAGCTGTGGGCTGCTCTGTTTGACAGTCAGTTGACCAAAGCCCTTTGCAACCCACATTAGAGTTCACAGTGTACTGTATTCCCCACCCAATAATTTATGTTTTCCTGTCTCCATGAACTCCAACCATATGATTTTTCATGTGAGAGGAAAGGAGGATAGCAACACCTCATCAGTGTGAGAAACTCAGGTCTATAATCAACACTAGGTGCTCAGGTTCAAGTCCTCATCAGGATGCTGCCAACTTGGGGTTTTAACTGGCCCATTAAAATTCCAAGGTGATATCTGCTAAAGGGTTGGATTTCTACTGTTGCACTCTTGTGTTTTTTTTTCCCCACAAGCCATCCCATCCATTGCCTGACAGGTATCAAAGAATAGTGTAGGCCAAGCTTCATTCAGTCTCCCGGCTGTTGCATCTGGGAATGTGGCAGGACACGGCAATCCTCCCTTTTAATTTCTCTTTTGTGATCTTCTGCTGTATGTTTGATAGCATTTACTGTTACCTTGCGAAGCCACACTGAGTGAGTCCATTCTTTGCATTGTTTTATTTAGCAACAGGCTTAGGCTGGTCCAGAAAAAAAAAATAAATAAATTTACAATTACCATCCAGAATATGTGGTCGCTTTCAGCCTACAGGGCCCTTGTGGCCATCAGCCGTGTACAAGTGGCTATCACAAAGGGGTGTTTCAAGACAGGCCCATTTGAGTTTGTAGGAACTGTGAGTTATTGTCTGCTAGAGGTAATAAAGAGTCTCTCTCCCATCTGACTGAGAAAACCTTTCCCAGATAATTCTGAATTGAAACAGGCATGTTTCCATGAAAAAGGTCTCTTCTGAGGACCTGCCATCCTCCAAAGAAAATGGTTCACTGAGAAAGTTCCTTACTTTGCTCTATCCCATGTCCCAGTATACAAGTGAGCACAAGGGACTGTGCCCCTGCATTTTCCTTTCCTTGTGTTTGCAGGAGACAAATGGGAGGAAGTCCAAAGACTCAATACCGACCTCATGTGAATGGAGAAGTCCTCTTTACAAGTGGTTTCCCAGCTGTTCTGAGCAATTGCTTTCCTGGGCTTTTGTATCTCCCAGATTATAAGACAAAGCTGAAAAGTAAGATACTGTAAGAGTCCCACTTAATTTGTACAGTCAGCTTAGAACAGCTGCAGACAGATACAGGTTCAGGACAAGAGACTGCAGCTCAGGACAAGCGTTACTCTAAAGGATTGCTGGTATGAGTTTGACAAGCAAAGACTTGCTTGAGTTAGTGGTACCAAGGAGCCTGTCTATTGAACAGCAAGCTCACAGCTGCTCACAGCAGGACACTGCTGCTTTAACAAGATTTTCTCTGGCTTTTTTTTTTGTTAATCATCTTTCAAACTGCAGCAGCATTTGTTGTCCTGAGGTGCTGACTCTAGTGGAAGAGATTCTAGTGGAAGCTTCTACTGCAGTTTGCACAAGCTTCATTTCAGGTCACTAATCACATCCTCCTCAGGCTCTTTAATTGATTGTCCTCCAGCTGGAGGAACTGTCTGAAAGAAATGACATCACTGGTGTGTTGAGGTCACATTTTTAGATTGAGGGTGGACTGAGGGAAGCTTCTGTCCTTTGGATTCAGGGAAAACCTGACATTTGAATGTGGTGTCCTTTGTCTATCATGCACATCTGCTGCCCCCCTGGCGGCCGGTTACATTGGGAATGGACAAGAAGAGAGAGCAGAGGATGCGATTGGGTGATGGGCTGGTGTCTAGATGCGGAGCAGCAAAGTGTCTCTGCTGGGTTAGGCTACTTCACCAACAAGAGACTCATTGAGTATTCTGAGTCTCTATCAGAAATCCATGTGAAGGGCTTGAGTTGAGGTGGCAGGATAGGAAGTTTGCACCAAGGCAAATTTGGAGAACAAAACAGTTATATTTGTAGAAATAAAACATGCTTTATATTTTCCAGTGTTACCTGTATAAGTAGATTTGACAAGAGTACAAAAGCAGGACACCAGGGGATCTAAAAGCATGAGATGAAGGGCTATTTTGGATCCTTTGATACATTTTTCTGTGAAAACTGAAATAACTCAATGGAGCACGACCGATCCTTCTGCTAACCATACTCCAGAATGAAGCTGACTCCCGCCTACCATCTCAGCAAAAAGGAAGATTATTTTGGCAAGATACACACTGAGGTCTTTGGAGAGCTCATTGCTCTAGTACCTACATGAGAGGAATCCTGCTACTGAGTGGAATTCTCATCCCTGAGTTAGGATTTTATTCCCCTTTCCCCACATAAATGCCTTTTTTGGCAAGAGGTAGATATTCTGTGGACAAGGCTTCTTTGATTCTTTCCAATGAAGTTCACTTTTTAAAGTGACAGGGCAAAAAAGGAGAAAATATGATCTTCTAGCCTGTGATTCACTAGTTAGCTTCTGGTACAAATGGTTTTTGAAGGATGGTAAGGTGTCAAATTGCTAATTCAAATCGTATTTAAGTACTCCCTTTAGCTTAAGGAATATTTTCCTGTTCATATAAAGAGTAAACCCTCTGCGATCTTGGCTTCTGGATGGTTAGAAAATACCCTCAGGAAGATGTAGATGAAAGTTCAGATACAGGCAGACAAAGGAAGGAATTAGAATTCTTGAACAAGGGGTCTTGACACTCAACCAAGAGGTAAGAGAAAATAATTATGCTTTCTCTGATCATCCTAATTTCTTACTTAGGAACTTATTTCTTAGTTAGGAACTTAGGTTCCTAACTAGTGAACACCTTTTTACTTCTGGATTTAAAGAGGCCAGAGCCCACGTACTTGGGAAATTGAGTCCACTAAGAAGTATGAGTGGAGGATTATACAGCAGCAGACTGAACTGGGATTTCGATGTTCTACATTTTGGATCACAGTAGATATGCATGTAATTAGTAAGGACTTAAGCATCTAATTCCTCTTGTGACCTGGCCTTCCCATCCCACATCAAGTAACTGTGGTTTGGCCTTATGAAGCGTAGATCCTTCATGGTCTGTCTAATATGGCATCGAAGACCATATCCCTGAGGTGATAAAGGTAATGAAGAAATGTGTAAGGAACAGGTCTTTTACTGATGTTGAATTTCATTAACCTGCCTCACAAGAGCCCTTTATCACCTCAAAGGATGAGTCCTATAATTTTTCTAAAGATTTGTGCAGCGCCAGCTTTCCATGTAACTATCTGTAACTTGGAGCACTTCTGCCACCTTTTATCCAGCTACGTCACCAGCGCTCTAAAACCAGGAGGAGCTGCAACCCTCACAGATACTGAAGACAGTTTGCTAAAGAGGCTGCAATAGTCAGAGCAGTTACGCAATAAATCAGTAAGTGATATTGTCTTTCTTTGTTTTTAGGAGCAACCTGGAGCTCATGCAGTAGCACTGTTCTCCAGATGGCTTTCCACGGCACCGTCTCCCGTAACACACCAGTGAGCCACGAGACTGAGACAGAAATTCCAGTGTGGGGAGGGTGTGAGTCATGAGATGGTGAGTGAAAGAAACAGCAGGATAAAAATAACAGAGCACAGTATGATGCAGAATATTAATCTCTTACCCTGTGTTATCCTAGCTTGTATTACATATACTAGTATGTTATAGCGTAGATGCTCTACTGCTCAAAACAGCTCTCTCTATGCTACTCTGAAAGATTAGGGCTCAGGATGCCAGATTGCTGGGACTTCTAATACTTGTGCCTTTAAGTTGGCTGAAAATTCTTAATCAAGAATAAGTTCCTGCAATAGAAAATATATAATCAAAGAGTGCTGAAATGCCACTTCTGCAACTCGTATTTTTTTATATTTTATATGAAAACGTCAAGTTCAGTTAATTTAACATCAATTAAAAAATTAAAATTATACCTCTCTTAAAATCTCTCTCTTTTTCCAATCTTCCTTTTTTTCTTCTTCTTCCTTCAGGAGGAGAAAAGAAAGAAGAAAAGTATAAAAATACCACGAAAAACAGACATTCAACTTTGATTCTAGCAAACATGATTCATTAGAAAAAAGGTAGAAGAAGGAGAATCACTAAAATCAGAAGAAACGCCAGGTGTTTTATTTTGAAATGTGAATCCCCATTTTTCTGGTCAAATCTGCCATTCTATCCTGGCTGATCTTCGTTCTGAGATCACTCACAACAAAATCAGGAGCCCTTCTAGGGAGCTATTGTTTTCAGCTCAGCTAGTTCAAAGTATTTGAGTAAAACATCTAAGCCAGTCACCTTGACGTCTCCTATAATCACTGGAGCAAGACAGTGATCTTCAGAGAGGTATTTGGAGCTTAGGAAGCCTATTACCGTGTTATTTTTCAATTCAGTCAGGAATCTGGGCATCATAAAGACAGCAGGAGCTTTTCCTTTAACTTCAAAGGGTGCCAGCTCTGGCACCGAGTCTTCACTGCAGATTAATACACGGAGACCTCTTTTAATAGAAATTGTGTCTTTGTTATTTGGGAGTGGGGAGAAATGATTATTTTATTTCACATAGATTCAGTTCAAAATCCTTCAAATGGGTTTCATTTTGCTTTTTTTTTTTTTTTTTTTTTTTATGTAAGTCACCTTCAGGCTTTTTCAGGACTTTGCCAAAACTGAGGAACATACAGACAAATGACAGGGCAACCTTCTCTGACGAGCGGTGAGGTGGCTGTGTGGTCCCTGTGCTGCGGCACTCAGAATGTGAATGACCAAGCTTTGCGTGGCTCTCCCTCCCCTTTGCCCTTTCAGGGCTGCCTGATGAAGTGAAGCATTTGCACACATACTGAAAAAAAGATGCTGTTTTATCATGATCGATTTTAGGTCACTTGATTTAAGGCAGGCATTTGTGTAAAGTAGTATGGTTTAGGTAGGCAGTTATGGTCGGAACACTCCTTTCTCCCTTTCAGATCCTGTTGAAACCAATTTCTTTGATCCCAATAAGTTGAAACTACTTTGAAAAATCCCTTTTTTTCTTCTTCTTCTTTTTTTTTCTTCTGTTTTGTCTTGCAGAGGTTGCCTGGGAAGCTGCTTGGGAATATCTTTTCTGTTTTTTAAAATACTGTTCTTAAGCAATCTTCTGTTAGTATTTACGTTTATATTTCCATCTATTTATCTTATTCTTGTATATCAAGTCTTTATATTTTCCAATGCGTAAAGAAAAAATCACTTATTTTTGAAGTCATACAAAAATGGAAGTAATTGTAATCGTGATTTGATGTCCTTGGAACACATTTTATTTACTATTCAATAGCCACTGTTTTTATTAGGACATTGTTTGAACGTAACTTTAAGCCCAATAAAGTTCCAGGACTAATCTCCTGGGAGAGGATATTTATGGTCCATATTTTCAGAGAGGGAGATTGGAAGTAGAAAAAGGCTTAAGTATTTAGGCCTCGGTTCAACTCTGAAGTCAGGGGAAATCTGTCCGTTGCAAATAGTCATTTGACCAGTTGAAGCAGTCGGTTGCATGTGCAAATGTCCAGCTCAGAGGGGTAGTTGCATTCAGTGCACAAGCAGAAACATAGGCCTTGGATTGTGTATATTACTGCAGGGGAAATGACCTATTTTTCTGGAGAGAAAAAAAAAAACAACCTACCATAAAAATCTAATTTGCAAGAACCGTAAAAGAGTGGAAAAAATACTGCTTTTTCCTTAGGATATTTGGTTATGCAAACAAATTGATGGAAACAACATTTCAACAGGAAAACCACTGGTGGTGCTTGGTGTCATTCAATTAATATTGAAAGGAAAGTGAAATAATGGTGCATCTTTCACTTAGTTCTAAACCATAGTTCCGTATCCAGTGTGAAGCCTAATGATTTGCTTTTGATATTTACTATAGCTTTTTGCCTTACAGAGGTCTAATTGCTTTCCTCCTGCAGATACTGACCGTTAGGAAGACACTGCTGCAGAAACTGAAACCAAACCCATTTATTCCTTGTTCTCAAGTCGTCTTGGGTTAGAAGCTGCCGAAAAATAACTGTGATGTCTCCATCAAGCATACGTTCTCAATGAACTGGATTTCTTCATTCAAATTGTTGAAAATCTGTTCTGCTTGGAGGTTTCTCTCATAGAGGAATTGTTCAGCACCACAACAGGAGTGTGCAGGGGGCCCATAAAAGTTTAAATGCTTTGAATACACTGCCAGGCACAAGAAGACTTTACTACTTGAGATTATGTTTGGAAATAAATGAGTTCTTGTCATAGATTGGGCATCTTCTACCATGGTTCTTACATATCAAAATTTCTCATCATTCTGGAAAAGGATTCAAGTATTTGTTCTTTCTCTTTTATTGGCATTCATCTTTATTTATTTTATATTCTTGAGATGTGTTACATCTCTGGAGTTTGTATTTCTACTTTTAGCATAAAAATGCTGTACATACAAGTCTAGAATACATCTGAAGATTAGTCTAATTTTTCATGTGACTTTGACTTGAACATTTTTATGTTTATGTTTATATTGCTATTTCAAAAATGTGCATTATCTGTATTCTTTATGCCTTTTTCCTATCTATAACTCAATAAAATTATGTCCCCATTCTGCAGAACCATATCACATGTGCAGAACAGTGATAACATTTTTTGCATAATAATGACTGATAATTGTAAATGGATTATTCTATATCTATATTTATATCTGTATCTAATATATATATTTATCTGTCACAGCCTGAAATCCTTCTGATGTAGGATTTGAGATGGTGAAAAAATTACCAGTGAGCAGTAAGATCAGCTCAGGAATAATTCTTTGTAAGGCTATTTGGACTTGAAAGGTAGATTTTTCTGTTCCCTAAAGGTGTATGTTCTTTATTTCGATTTTCACCATGGCTAAATTTAGAACTGGTATTAGCCATGTGAGTCAATGGAGTGGTACCCATTTCATCAGGCTGCTCATGTCTTCAAATGTCACTACAGCTCAGGGATAAATAAATGACTGCAATTATGTCCTTTGTCGCAGAATATGCAAGTTCCTAAGGAATGCTAGCTTACCCTTTCAGAGCTCCCAGTTATTGTATGACTAAGAGAGAATATAGTCCAGGAGATCTGCCACTGGCCTGGAACAGCAAAGGTTTGCGCTACATTGAATGGCCCAGCATGAGCTTTCTTTATGAGAGGAGGTATATTAGATGAGTTCCAAGCATATGGCTCTGACTGGAAGTTAACAAATACTAATCTGAGTGCAGTATCTAAAATTTCTGTGAGGATCCACATCTGCTGACATGGGCCCTACATTTGAGGCAGAGCACAGACAAAGCCAACGTCTTCTGATGAATGGCTGTTCGGTGAACGAGCCTAGTGAGCACCAAAGCAGCAGATCCAAGGGATGGAGGTTGTTTTGCTCCACCACTTGAAGTTAATACAAAAGAGAAGGCTCTGAGAAGTTTGCGTGAGGACAGTACTTCCTTGTGCTACCTTTTGAAATGAATGCTGTAGGACCTGGATCTGCCTTGTAAGAGTCTTCAAGGCAGATTCTCAGCTGGCATACACTAGCCTAATTTCCTTGACATTAGTGGAGCTCTTCTGATTTATACCCACTGAAAATCTGAGAGCTTAGCTGTATTTAAATGAAACTTTTTTATATGAAGCACAGCCTTTTTAAAGGGATTAGGTTTTTTTTACCCTCTCTAGTAAGGAAAATAAAAGAGTGACTTGACCTGGTGAATCTGTGAGCTGATGCAAGCCTTAGCTGGTGGACCTTCACCTTTGTCATGTGGATATTGGAGTTCTTTACAACTCCCTTGATTTTCTGTGTTTCTCTTTTGTCGTGGGTAGATCTCATGATGTGCTCAATTCTGTGCTTAAGTGTAGTCCTAGCTGACATGAACAGACTGCAAACATGCACAAATGAATGCAGGACTGAGGCTTTAACAAGTAGATTTTTGAGTGTCTGGAAATAGGCTTTGATCTTAGAGTGAACTTAACAAACGCCTGTGGGCTATGGGCATTCATAGAAATTAATATCCCTCAGAGCAAGGACATGAAACCATCCAATGTCTCTTCTGCTTTGTGAAGATTCAGCTATTCTTGGCATATTTGTTAGAAGATGTTCACTGTCAGGAGAAACTTGAGGCCATTATACAATAGTAGCTTCTTAGTGCAGTAATATTCCTTTGGGTCTCCAAAGTTTAGTGAAGTCAATGGGGAAGTTTCTATCAGTTTCGATGTTTTGGGAAAATATACTTGCTACAAGTAAGACTCCATCAAATACAGTTATTTACAAAGCATTTGAAGAGGAAAAGACATTTCTCATCCTTGTCTGGTTAATGCTGTATGCCAAGCCTGTGTTCAGGATTTTAAATTGTATAAATTGAAAAGCACCAATTTGAATGTAGAGTGAAGTCTGAACCAATTTAATCTGCTTCTCAAGGGTAATTTGACACAGAGAAAGGGCAATAGGACCTCCAAAGAGATGTCTGAGGACTGTGAGAGATGACAGTGGTCATGGTGACAGGTGACTAGTCTGACTCTATAGGCTTACCTATTCCAAGACGTATCTTCCTCACTGTTGATTGCCGTCATATTTTTTCCTGTACCCGAAAATGACGGTTTCTGGCTCCTGTTACATCTTGGAGATACACTATACACATCTAGACATCTCCGAACAGTAACAAGACATATTCGTGTGAAAAAACAGCTGGGGCTGGCTTATAATTAGGGTTACTAGTTATATCTTCTTTCATTCAGGTTAATTACTGCTGCTGTCTTGTCAAAAACGTGTTCATTAATTTGTACCTTCTCTTTGTCATTATTAGAGGATAGAAAGCAAGTTTTGACCTCCTTAAGGAACTTGTTTGTTTTCACAAATTGCTTTTATTAGGTATAGCCAATGGCCTTTCTCTTTATTACCTTTCTTGCTCCATTCTTCTGATAAATGCTACCAGGACAGTCATGCCTTACAGTGTCCACTGTTCTCTGTTCTCACAGTCCAAAGGTAACACTTCTTTTTATAATTCAGTTGCTACTGGAACTTATGCAGAAAACTGCCAAATGCACAAAATTGCCACTTATGCACAGTTGAAAAGACCAAGGACTTTGTGTCAAGTTCTTGTTATGGTAAAGCCAGAAGAGCACAGCCTGGAAAGAAATCTTGAAAAAGAAACAGTTATCACAGTATGCAGCCCTCACTTCAGGAAGTCCCCTAAAAGTGATTGACTGGGGCTAGGAGGATATGTTCTGATTCTAACGTTCCTCCTTAAGTATCTGCTATAGCATGAGTGGATTTTGTTTTGCTCTAGTACAGAATTTCTTGTTCAGGGAAGAAAATGGTAAGGGGGTTCAAGGAAAGGATAAAGACAAAATGGTAACAATTTGAAGAATTATAATTTTAGCTATGTGGGCTGCGCTAGTAGGAGCTGCACATCTAGATGGATCAACATTTCCATGGTAGACTTGAAAGCCTGTGATGTTTCATGGCAGCGTCAAAGTACGTAGGTAGCTGAACTGGGTTTACTCATTCTTTGAGAATTAGAGTGTTCTGAGGATGATTTCCACTTTGGGCTGGGATGAAAAGCTAAAACAGCAAACACGTTCATGGTTTAAAAAGCTTGTATTTCAGACTAGGCTAATCAAATCACTTTGATTCTATTTATCAGCTCTTAATTTCCCATAAAGATTCAATTTGGATGAAAATATCTTTAACCTGAAGGCAAAAGGTCCAAGGTAGGCAAGAAACAAAACAGAAAAGTCTCCTAATAATAAGAGAGATGATCGATGGAAATCCACAGAGGTGAACGTGGTGCAAAGACCTGGCTACATCAGGATGTTTAGTCACGGGATTCAGATCCATAGACTTGTGAGTATGTTCGCAGCAAAGAAACCTTCCAGAGCACGTGCCTGCAATATGCCCAGCTGAATCAGCTGCCAGCACTCTACTGAACACTAAGTTCATTCATTATTATTGCTGGCTTTTTAGGAGGCAAGATGAGGAAAATCAACATCAGTCTCCAACAGATGGGACTAGAGAAGGGCAGCTGCAGGCATACGGTGCACTACATAAGGCATGCAAGCACACGTGGAATCCTCTGCCCCCAGAGCTCTGGCGTTTCCATTACACAGGCAGCAGGAAAATACAATTATATGAATTAACCGTCACTCCACAAATCCCTTTACTTTGTGCTGCCCAGTCGGAAAAATAGGCAGGACCCAGGGAACAATTGGTACAGAGGTGCAATTTGGCACGTGACAGTAAGGGCAGCGCTGAAAGAGCATATTACTGCCTATGTGAGATGAGCAAGGGCATTCCTCTGAGTCTCCTGCCTTTTCTTTTTTTGTTATGCAGAAAGAAATTTTTGTTATGGGTATCTTACTTTATTTTTTTACCTTTGGGGCTGAAAAGCTGGTAAATAAGATTACAGCACAGGCATACAAATGCAAATAAAATAAAATACCGTGGCAAAAATAAAATGAAAATACAAATAAAACACAAATACAAGTAAAATACAGTGGAAATGTGTAAACAAGATTACTAGGGCAAAACAGTGCCTCTCAGCATATTAACTGCGTTGTGGGGAACATACAGCTGGGGCAGGCCTGAAGGCATTTTTTGCCTGGGCACAGCAGATGCGGGTGGAAAACTCTAATGCAGCCCCGAGGGAGAGAGCTGCTCTCGTGGCTGTTCACTGCGTGTAGACAAACTGAGGGTGGGAAAGAAGCATAAGGAGTTTGATTTGTTTGGGTTTTTTTTATCATTATTCTTTCCCCTTACCACAATCATCTTGAAATTGTGTTGGATTTCCACAACTTTAAAAGGATCTCAGCCTGGAGAAGAGAAGGTTCCGGGGAGACCTTAGAGCAGCCTCCCAATATCTGAAGGGAGCTCCAGGAGAGCTGGGGAGGGACTCTTTGTCAGGAAGGGCAGTGACAGGACAAGGGGGAACGGTTTTAAATGGGAAGAGGGGAGGTTTAGATTAGATATTAGGAAGAAATTCTTTGCTGTGAGGGTGGTGAGACACTGGAACAGGTTGCCCAGAGAAGCTGTGGCTGCCCCATCCCTGGAGGGGTTCAAGGCCAGGCTGGATGGGGCTTGGAGCAACCTGGTCTGGTGGGAGGTGTCCCTGCCCAGGGCAGGGGGGGTGGAACTTGGTGATCTTTAAGGTCCCTTCCAACTCTAACCATTCTATCAATCATTCTATCATCTCAGCTGTCATTTCGCTGTTGCTCATGCCTGTACTAACATACACTTTCTAGCTCTGTAGGCCACAAAGACAGGACATCAGGAGTTGCCTTAGGGTGAGAAATCCGATGATGACCAAACGTACTTTGTTGATGATAGGGAGGGGATACTTTTGGGTGGGTTGATTTAAAATGCTTGAGATTGTTGACACAGCCCCTGTCTGCCCAGTCTGGTAACTTGTCCTTAGTATGGGCCGAAGCTCTGTGAACTCTGATCCGGGAGAGCTCTACATGAGGAAGGGTCCACAGGAGGATAAAATTAGCTTGTGTTTAAAAGAAACAGAAGCACATCACGACAATCCCTCCACCTTTCTGCTCGCTGGCAGAATCTCTGCTCCCTCCCACGCAGCCCCAGCTGCAGAGCCTCTCCTTGCAGCAGAAGCTACTCTGCCCGTGCCAGTCTCTTTCCAGTCGCTGCTCCCTCTCCCTTCCTCCCTCATAGGAAGCAACAGCAGCAGCTGCAGCCACAGCAGTCCTCTTTTCCAGCTCCAGAGGGGTGCCCCACTTGTGTAATTTGCGGAAGGCAAAGGAGGAAAACATTTTTTTTTTTGCTGCTAGATGAAGTCAGGCTGATCTTCCTGGCAGAGATTAACAGTTCTCCAGTGAGCATCCTACTTCACTTTCAGGTTGGGGTGAAGTATTTCACCCTGAACCTGTCTCACCTGTAAAGTCAAGGCAGAAGAGCTCTGTGCTCAGTACTTCTGTGCTTAGAAATGCCTTTCAGGCTACAGCTGAACCTGGTATTTCGAGTTAAGGCAAGTTAATAGGTTGTGAGGATGATGGCCACGTGGGAGCTTTTTTGCATGTGACTGGCAAAATCTGGTCTACTTTGGCAGTGGAAGGATCAGTGCTGCCACAGAGAGGTCCTCTAGTGAGAATGACACCTTATTCCCCTCTCTGTCAACCAGGGGAAGGAGAGACTATGTGTTTTATTGAACTAGTCTGAGTCCTGGATGAGCCAAGGGTCCTTAGTTTCCATTCATAGTGAGTAAAGCTTAAAGCACCTTTAGAGAAGAAAAGGAGGTAGAAGGCAGGAATTAATTTTCCTCTTGTAGCACTGGGGACTGCCCCATTCCCGCCCATCAGTGAAATGCATGCTAGTGTGAAAGTCAGAAACAGATGTGCGCTCTGCTGGTTAATGAAGTGTGAGTGACTGCTTCCCTTCTCGCTCAGGGGGCACAGCAGAGCGCTGGCCTTTGTGCCACAGGCAAGCCTCCCGTCTGAACAGTGACTCGGAAGCTCCAGTAAAGCTGCTGGAGAAGAAGTGTCAAGGAGGGAGGTATGAGCCTTTGGGAGCTGAAAGGGTGGCAGCAGCTCCAGTGCTATTTATATGTAGCTAAGATCTATTTTATAAATGGATCACAGCTATCATTCCTCAGCTGCATAGAGGTCACGGACTTCTGGGAAGGATAACCAGTAATTGGGATTAACTTAAACAAGATCAGTCAGTGAAAGAAGAAATGCAAAATACCATTTTGAGCAGAGCTAAAGTGTTCCTGAAGTGTAAAAAAGATGAAAAGCTGACCAGATTGCCAGATATCTCTCATTTACTGTCTTGTGAACTCACCAAAGTACTGAGAAACATGTTTCTCTTCACATGTTTTTGTGATTCAGCTTTTTGTAGAGCCGGAGGCTATAATGACTTAGTAACATAAGTCATTGCCAGGTAACTGTGCAGTAGGAAGGTTATTGCAGCCATTTTGAAAGAGCTTTAAGGTTTTAGAAGTTCACCAGATATGAGTAATAGAAAAGAACCACGTGACTTAGGGTGGACAGGGGCATATCATGGCTATTGAGTTACAAATAGAAGCTCCCTCAAGCTTTACAATCATCTGCAAGAGTTTGGAGCTGAGATATCCATATAAACAACTCACCAGAGAGTCACAAACAAGACTGTGGGGAAAAAAAACCCCATCTGTCAGTGGAGAATTCTTACACGCCAACCTGATTACACTGTTTCCTAGAATATGCTACCCTGATATCCCGTGAGTTTCTTTCGACTCTTTCTCTCATTTTCTCATTAGAGCTCAGGCTGAAAGGCAAATCGCATGTAAAAGCAAACCCTTACCTATCTGATTACAGAACGAATTGTCTTTGTTCAGAGGTGCATTATGAGAAAGGTATACTAGAGAACAAAACTCTCCCATCAGAGCCCTTTCAAAGTTGTTCTCCAACCTACGTTGTGCATACCTGGGCCCCACTGCCACTACTTGGTTATGCAGGTGGAGAATTCCCAGGCTCAGCACCCCACACAGGGCAGCTTCTGGATTGCTTCGGCTTTGCTTGATTTTTTCCATGCCCTTCGTAGTTCATCGGTGTGACAAAAAAGCAGTCTGCTCCCTGCATGTATTTGTTACACACACATAGAAAAAAGAATAAAGATCTTTAAATGTTGTGGAACATATTTTTCTTCTTAGCATTTTCCAGCCTGCTTTGCCAAACTGTCACTCCCAGGTCAGCCTCTTTTGGAAAACTCCACAAATATAACCCATACTAAAAAACCTCAAAATACAAATAATCATAAAGATGAGTTTGACGGTTCATAGCTGACCACGCTTTTCTTCACTTAAATTGGGATTTTGTTAGGCAAAGTTTGGCATCCTGGAAGAGAAAACTCTAATAGCAAAATCATTTTAAGATTTTCTGAGATCACATCTGTGTCCAGTTCTGGGCTCCCCAGATCAAGAAGGACAGGGAGCTACTGGAAGGAGTCCACCAGAGGGCTACAAAGATGATCAAGGGAATGGAGCACCTCTCATAAGAGAGACCTGGGTCTGTTTAGCCTGGAGAAGAGAAGACTGTGAGAGGATCTTATCATTGCTTATAAAGGGCAGCTGTCAAGAGGATGCGGTCAGACTCTTCTCAGTGGTGCCTGATGATAGCACAAGGGGCAATGGGCACAAGCTAAAACACAGGAAATTCCATCTCAACATGACGGAAAACTTCTTAACTTTGAGGGTGACACAGCACTGGAACAGGCTGCCCAGAGGGGTTGTGGAGTCTCCTTCTCTGGACATACTCAAAACCCTCCTGGATGTGTTCCTGTCCAGCCTGCTCTAGATGAACCTACTCTGGCAGGGCGGTTGGACTGGATGACCTCTGAAGGTCTCTCCCAACCCCTACCATTCTGTGATATTGTGATTAAAAATAATTTTAACTTTCTCCTTTTTTTCTTTTTCTTTTTTTTTTTTTTTTAAAGTGTTTAAAACATTTTAATGCACCAGTGTGCATTTCACAACACATACATAGAGGCAGCTTTTGTCACTTACTGTTGATCATCTAACAGGTTTTCTGTGTGGAATTTGAACAAAACCTGATGGGTAAAAGAAAGTGAGAGGCAACAGTTAATGCTATTTTTTTAAAACTAGCAATACAGGTTAGTGCAGCTAAGTAAATATGACAGCTAAAGCTCTGACTTCCCTGACTCTGTCTATATGAATTGCTGGTAAAAGAAAGTATCTTGCCTTCCACGGAGGGAAACGCTTACCCTATTATAGTGGTGTGTGTCCTGAAGAACTCTGTGGTGAGCATTGCCATTCTCTGTATTTGCACTGGTGCAAATAAAAATAAAAATTCCTCTTCACAACTTTCTTTATTCATGATATAAGGAGATTCCAAGAATAAAATCTAGCTAATTATCTCTTAACCACCCTACAAAAAAAAAGAAGCTCAGGCCTAAAAGGACCTTTACACTTGTGGTTGTCTAGTTTAGAAATTGATTATTTTTATTAAGGTTCTCATAATGTTCAGGGTAGGCACAAGGGAAAATCTTTTGAAAGTCAACCTCTTGAGAGCTATATATTTTAAGTAAAAGCAAAATCACATGAAAGAATGCGGATGGGATATGGGATAATAATAGATTCTTTTGCCAAGGCTGAAGGCCAAGAGGTTGGGGTGGCTGGCAAGCAGGTGGAATCAGGTGAAAATGAAGTAAAAATAGTCTCTTGTTCTCCCCTTGGACACAGAGTCATTGCAGACCTATTCAGAAGAAAGTGCTTAGTTTAACTTGAAGCTCTTTTCAGGCTACATAACACTTCCTCTTCGCTGTGTAGAAGCCAGAACCAAAGATAGCACGATCCCTCTTAACAAATAAATGTACCAGGTTCCTGAAGGGATAGGTTACCCTAGAGGCTGCTAACAGCCTTATGAAGAAGGTATGAAAGGCTTGGAGAAAGAGGGCTTATACAAGGTTGTGCAGTGGGGAAGAAAGTAATAGGGAAGTGCTTTAAAAAAGAAAAGAAAAAAGAAAATTCTTTGGAGGCCCCAAAATTCAGTGCAAAGAACTCCACTGCATCAAGGGTGCCTCCCATAGAGAGCAGTGAAGTACCCAACCTGTGAATTTTAAAAATAGATAAATGATGGTTAATACTGGACTTCGGAAATTATGTTAAAAGGCCAATGAGATCCCTTCTCTCAGCTTGTTAACATAAAAACGGGCTTGGGGGTGCCTTGAAAGCCAGCAAGCAGACTGTTGAATCAGCCTTACCTTTTCCTGTTTTGATAGCAACGGTGTAAAACAGTTCTTATTAAGTGTGTCAGTGTCATAGAATCACAGGCTCGTTGGTTGGAAAGGGTCTCTGAAGGTCTGGAGTTCA
Organism: Arenaria interpres; assembly: GCA_013399435.1. Lineage (NCBI taxonomy): Eukaryota > Metazoa > Chordata > Aves > Charadriiformes > Scolopacidae > Arenaria > Arenaria interpres. The sequence continues at coordinate 269,205 of VXAK01012496.1, read as the reverse complement.
GCTTCAATAAAGGACTCCTGTCAATGCTAGATTAGATCAGCTGCAGCTGCCTCCATCCAAGTCCTGAAAACCTCCAAGAGTGGAGTTTCAATCACTTTGCTGGGCCACCGGCTCCAGGACTACACTGCCTCTTGGTGAAACGCTTCTTGATGACCAACTTGAACCTCCCGAGATCGAAGCATATATGAGGTGAAGTGAGAATCACACCGGAGTCCTGTTTCTTTACGCTTTGTTCAATCTTATGGTTTAAGGCTGCTATTTCAAACCCCGTGGAAGTTTGCAGTTTTCCATAGCATCGATCTACCTAGGCAGTGGAAGCAGCGACCGGGATCCTGGGAAGAGTATAGGGACGCTGCCCGGTTGTGTAGGGTTGGGGTCAAGAGGTCAAGAAGGTCAAGGTGCAGCTGGAGCTGAACTTGGCAGGGGATGCAAAGAGTAATAATAAGGGCTTCTACAGGTATGTCAGCCAGAAAAGCAAGGTCAAAGAAAGCCTACCCCTTGGTGAGCAGGACTGGCAAACTGGTAACAACAGATGAGGAGAAGGCTGAGGGACTCAACACTTTTTTTGCCTCAGCCTTCACCGGCAACCTCTCTCCCCACACCGCTTGAGTGGATGGACCACAAGGCAGGGACTAGGGAAGCAAGTCCCTCCCACTGTAAGAGAAGATCACGTTCATGACCACCTGGGGAACCTGAACATGCAGAAGTCTATGGGACCTGGTGAGGTGCATCCCAGAGTCCTGAGGAAACTGGCTGATACAGCTGCCAAGCCACTCTCCCTGATATCTGAAAAGTCAGATGAAGTCCCCGGTGAGTGGAAAAAGGGAAACATTGCACCCCTTTTTAAAAAGGGTAGAAAAAAGGACCCTGGGAACTACCGACTTGTCAGCCTTACCTCTGTGCCTGGGAAGATCATGGAACAGATCCTCCTAGAAGCTATGCTAAGGCACGTGGATGACAGGGATGTGATTTGAGAAAGCTAGCATGGCTTCACCAAGGGCTAAGTCCTGCCTGAGCAACCTTGTGGACCATCAGTGGACAAGGGAAGAGCAACACATATCATCTGTTTGGACTTCTTTAAGGCCTTTGACACAGTGCCCCTCAACATTATGGATTATACTAAGCTGAGTGGTGTGGTTGATATGACTGAGAGATGGGATGCCATCCAGAGGGATCTGGACAGGCTCAAGAAGTGGGGCTGTGTGAACCTCATGAGGTTCAACAAGGCCAGGTGCAGAGTCCTGCACCTGGGTCTGGGCAACTCCCTGTATCAATATGGGCTGGAGGATGAAGGGATTGAGAGCAGCCCTGTGGAGAAGGACTTGGGGATGGTGGATGCAAAGCTGGACATGAGCTGACAATGTGCTCTCACAGCCCAGGAGGCCAAACACATCCCAGGCGGCATCAAAAGAAGCGTGACCATCAAGTTGAAGGAGGTGATTCTTCTGGTCTACTCTCTACTGAGACTCCACCTGAAGTTCTGTGTCCAGCTCTGGAGCTCTCAGCACAGAAAAGACATGGACCTGTTGTAGCGGGTCCAGAGGAGGGCCACAAAGATGATAAGAGGTGGAGCACCTCTCCTAAAAGACAGGCTGAGAGAGTTGGGGTTTTTCAGCCTGGAGGAGTAAAGGCTCTGGGGAGACATTGAGACCTTTCAGTACTTAAAGGAAGCTGCAGGAAGGATAGGGACAAACTTTTTAGCAGGACTTGTTGTGACAGGACAAGGGATAATAGCTTTAAACTAAAAGAGGGTGGATTTAGACTGGATATAAGGAATAAATTTTTTACAGTAAGGGTAGTGAAACACAGGAATGGGTTGCCCAGAGAGGTGGTAGATGCACCGTCCCTGGAAACATTCAAGGTCAGGTTGATCAGGGATCTGAGCAACCTGATCTAGTTGAAGATGTCCCTGGTCATTGCAGGGGGGTTATCCCTTCAAACCCAAGCTATTCTATGATTTTATGATTTAAAAATAATTTCCCACCATGCTGCCATAGTAATTACCTTTGTCATGAGATGTTCTGAATCAGACAGCATTATGATCTCTCTGCTTTGTGCTGAGAATGGGGCTCCGCTGGTCACAGAACAATGCATGCAAGAGAAGTGGAAAGTTGGAAAATTTGCACCAACTAGTAATCTAAATCAATCTCCTCAACACAACTTTTGAAAACAAAGCCTGATGTTCAAGTCATCTAGGGCTTTGTGGTTATTAGGGAAGGTGTTTCCTACAGAGGACTTTTTGTCCACAAAGACAAACACAGAAGTGCTCATTCATTGGCCTGCATTTTCTGGGTGAAACCATCTATTACCTGTTTCAAACATTCTAGCTTGTGCCAATGAATAAACACTCAGAGCTGTAGCAAGCACGGTGTCTGCCTACAGAAAAGGCTTGTATAGGTGTTGGTTTAAATGTAAGTGGACATAGAATCATAGAATCGTCTACGTTGGAAGGGACCTTTAAGATCATCTAGTCCAACCATCAACCTAACTCTGATTAAAAAAAAAAAGAAACCAAAAGAAAACCATCCAAAAGAACCCCCCACATTACTAAACTATGCCTCTAGGCACTACGTCAAGCCATCTTTTGAAATGAGCTACCTAGTGCACACTGTCTTGTAATCCGACATCTGCAACAGTAGCCTCCTGGCTTTTGAAATAAGAAGGCTGACGAGAGCTAAGACAGAGCTCTATGCACAATGCCGCGATTTAACGCAGTAGACCGTGTTAGAAAAAAAGTTGCAGCTAATGAACTCAGTGAATTAAAAGGCTGATGCTGACACGGTGTTATCTTTCTTTCGTAGGGTGGATTGATTTCATCAGCCTTTTCCTTTCAGTAAAATGCCTGAGTACAAATGATATTAGTATCTCTGAACTGGATTCTGCTGATAATATCTCAAGAGAAGAAGCCGTAGGATGTACAGGAAGTTTCCATAAATCTATTGTCTCAAGTAGCCGTGTTATTGAGAGCAGTTTTCGTGACGTTTTCCTGAAAGAAATTGCAAAAAGCAGCTTCACTCCAGGGCCACCTTATCCATGTAACCACTTTTAAGGGTTTAGAAATAGCATAAAGATTGATCGTGAGGCATGCCACAGTGCGTGGGACAAACACAAACTGTTTCAGAAAGTATTTTGGCTTTCTCCTGATGTGGATTGATGCATAAAAGTCATTCATAAGAAGTCATTTTTTGTATCACTTGGGAATGCTTACATCTCACATTTTGGGTTTTTTTTCCCCTTATGTTTTGTCCTAAATTTAGAAAATACTTAATACAAGGAACTGAAAATTTTGAAAGCTCAAGCTATATAAGCTAGCAATTTTTTTTGTAACTGACTACCATGAGCAGAATACGTATGAAATTATGGTTACACTTAAGTAATCATGTTTGTATTAAGTGTCATAGAAATTAGATAAGTAAGTGAAACAAAACTTTACTGTTATGTAGGATGAAACATCTCCATTCACTTAAACCATGTTGTCCAACAGAACCTTGTTCTAATTTTTTCCACTGGGTCCCTTTTTTTGGCACAAAATTGCATGAGACATCTCCCATTTGGCAGGAAATTAAAAACTGAGAAAAATACAGGGATGATCAAGATAGAAACTGAGAGTAAATAGGGTCTGCATTTGTTCTACTGTGGAGGATGATCTGGTCTGATGTGTGTGGTCATCTTTATGTGGCTTGCATCCAGGATCCCCATCAGCCTGTTTGTAGGCTTTCCTCTGTCCTTGTAGTCTCTAAGCACCTCCAGCAATTCATTGGAAACCATAGAAAAACAGATCCTGCACTGAATATGCTGATCTAACTCTGTGCTGGAAGAGTGACGTGGAAATATGAAGAATAATCTACGAGGAGAGTAGTCTCATATTTCTGATGTCTGCTCTGCGAATAACATCATTCCCTTCCAGTGGTACAATTCCTCACATACCCTACATAAGAGTGAATAAACATCCCATATCTCAAAGTGTGCTTGTCAATGCAATAATATAATGATGAAAAGTATGGAAACAGCTGAGACTTGTGGTAGAGTTAAGAATAATGAATAGGATTAAAAAAAATACCAGCCCTACTGAGGTAACAGCTCTGGTGTGCTTCACCCTAGTATTACAGGCCTTGTGTTTGTTTCTCTATTGCCAGAAAGCTTAATGAGGGATAAGGTTTCTATCAGTACTTGAAATTTTATTTTTATATTTCAGAACATAAGTCAGGGAAATAATACAATTTCCTTCAGGTAGCATTAATCCAATTTGGACCTCGTTATCTTGAGCTCTAGCAAGTCAGAAGAATTATCTTGATCTGATCACAAAATAAGTAACAGAAATGCCTTTACTATGCATAGATTAAGATAAAATGGTGTGATTGCATCTCATTCCCTTGTATAGATTAAGGAAAGAACAGTCAGTCTGGCACCAGGACAGTGTTCTGACAGTGAACACTGTTTATGAAACCCAGTCTTTGAGTTTTGGTCAATTAGGTAAGATTTTCTGCCCCGACCTGTCTTAATGTTCTTCATTTATTATGTAATTTTTTTTTTTTTTTCCATTTTGATGGTAGTTATTTATTTTTGCTTCTTAAAATGTAAGAAATAACATTTTCTTTTTTTTAATCTACGTAATTACTGATTGTGTACATTGTCATATTATTGTGTCCCATAAAGTTTCCCTATCGCTGTGGATTGATCTATATTTACTCATATTTCACACGTAGAAATAATAATAATCTAAGAAAATGATCTATATATCTATTGCTGTGAATCTTAGATTGAATGATTGCGGTCAAGGTGGCCCCAGAACAATTATTTTTTCACATGGGATTAAATTTACCTTTTTCTCCACCCTAAAACTTACCTGATGGCATCCAAATACAAAATGAGTGTGAAAGACTACAAAGTTGCACTCAGTCTGTGTAAGTGCAAATAAGTGCACAAAGTCAGGACCAGTGGAAAAACTTCTCTTTTCTCTTTATTTGTCACACTTAGAGAAGTTTAAGTGCTGGTCTTTAGATAAATTATTCCAGTTCACATCAGGTGAGTGGGAGAAGATTCTAGGCCAGAGAGATTGAACTGATCACAATGTGAAGAAAACTTGACCTGACAAAGCAAAAATCTGCCCTTACATTAGCTGCAGGACCAGTGACCCCAGTGGCTCTTTCCCCTTTCTCTCCAGTGATTTACTTCATGCACCATGAAATGTGCATTATTTTGACAGCCAGCAGAGCACTGAAAGATGGAAAACGAATATTACGAATGTAAAGTTCTTGACTCATTGAGTTGATCTGGCAAAGTAGATGTGTTTGGTCATGTGAGTTGTTCTCTAAACTTGAAAACCATGAAATGGCTTTAAGAAGGTTCTGAGACAAAAAGAGGTATGTTTAAATCCCTAATCAGCCTTCTAATTTCTGATATTTTCCTTTCTTTCTTGTCCCTTGTCCTTTCCTCACAGAACGTTATTCACTAGAATTCAGATGCTTGAAACAGCTCAAAGCATTCAGTGTTTGCAGTCAAAACTTTGGTTCTGATCACTTGCAGTCAATGCTGTTTGCTCCTTGTCTTACTAGAAGATAAAAGATTTTTCTAAAAGCAGCTGCCTGGCTAAGAACAGAACATAGAGAGTTGAAATTCCGGGGATTAAATTGGATTTTCCCATGCAAGAGCACGTATACAGTGAGATACATGCCATTCTGTTTACTCCTCTATAGAGTCCAGTAAAGACAGCTTCAAAAGCTCACAGACAGCTCACATACTGGGAGAAGTTACTTCTCGGTGATGAATCCATACTAAATTTATCTCAATTCCAGAGTAGCAGTTTATAGTATTATAGTTTATAGCAGTTTATATTTTAAAAAAGAACCTTCTTTCCTTGCCTTCGGAGTCTTAAGTTTCGCTTGGGAAACCTATCTCAACAGATCTTTGGGTTTTTTTTTCCTCTTTCAAGTAAAATCACAAGCTGATGAAAGGTCCCAATTTAAGTTCTGTGGGACGGCAGGGCCCCCCCAGATGGTCTCTGCCAAGATGACTCTTGGCAAAGGCCACACGCCTGCTTCTTTGATTTGATTTCTTCTGTGAGGGTAAAATTCCCACCACAAGGAAAGCCGTGGGCTGGAGAAGGAAGGTACTATATAGTTCTGGAAGACGACTAATCAAAACATTAATCTCAAAGTAAAGTTTAACCTCAAAGTGATGGGCAGGAATACAGAACTTAAAGGGTACATGAAGCAGATAGGTAGGGGTGCAAGTTGTGGGGATACAATGAGAAAGTCAGACAAAAAGAAGAGCATGGGGGACATTGTCTTCTATTCTGTGAAGGAATGCGTGTAGTCAGTGAGTGTCACTGAAAGGAAATCTGCCTGGGTACAGGATATGAAAAATAATTAGGAAGAGGCCCTATAGTCAGAGAACAACATTATAGGAAATATTCTGGAATAACTGCTCTGAAGCATTTTCGTTCCCTAGGGAAATAGGTGTAAGGTGCATGGAGGATTTGTAATCAGAGGTTTCTCATCGTTCTCAGACTGTCAAGCTGAGTAGAGAGAAAGGAACCTGCAATCAGACTGAATATGCAACCGGGCTGATATCTTAGTTTAGTTCCTTCTAAACTCATAAATCCCTTTATCTTTCCTCCTTTTCTCCTGGGAGTGAGAAGTGGAGGGATAGAAGCTGTCTCCACCATGGGCCAATTTGGCCTAAACCACAACAGTGGGAGTTCTTGAACACCATGATAGGAGACATACATATAGTGTAAGTGCCAACATACTATCCAGTAAATCATGTGTAAAATACATTGGTTACATGATGTCAGTAGGTACATGGTAAAAGATCACCAGCTCAAGTGCATGTTTTGGTCTATATGAAATTGCAGGAAAAGGAGAAGTTATGCATAAAGTTGATGTAAGAAATGCAGTGGAAATGCAACCATGTGTTTCAAATCCTGATCCCAGCTTTGTAGTGACAGAAAGCATTTCTTTGTTGCAGTCCTCACTAGTGAACTTTCAGTAGAAGGGAGAGGAATTGTAGATTTGTGTACAAGCACTTCTTTCTTGGAGAACTGCTCCGTTCCTTAGATATGCAGCTGAGAAAGCTAGGGTGAAAGTCACAGAATCACAACATTGTAGGGATTAGAAGGGACCTTCAGAGATCATCTAGTCAAACCCACCGGCCAGAGCAGGTTCACCTAAAGCAGGCCAGACAGGAACACACCAAGGAGGGTTTTGAGTATGTCCAGAGAAGGAGACTCCACAACCCCTCTGGGGAGCCTGTTCCAGTGCTCTGTCATCCTCAAAGCAGTTCCTCCTCATGTTGAGATGGAACTTCCTGTGTTTGTTTGTGCCCATTGCCCCTTGTCCTGTCATTGGGCACCACTCTGGCCCCATCCTCTTGACACCCACTCTTTAGATATTTATAAGCATTGATAAGATCCCCTCTCAGTCTTCTCTTCTCCAGGCTAAACAGACGCAGGTCTCTCACCCTTTCCTCAGAAGAGAGGTGCTCCATTCCCTTGATCACCTTTGTAGCCCTCTGCTGGATTCTTTCCTGTAGTTTGCTGTCTTTCTTGAACTTGGAAGCTCAGAACTGGACACAGTACTCCAGATGAGGCCTCACCAGAGCAGAGCAAAGGGGGAAGACCTCTCTCGATCTGCAAGCCACGCTCTTTTCAATGCATCCCAGGAGACCATTGGCCTTTTTGTCCACAAGGGCACATTGCTGGCTCATGGTCAACTTTTTGTCCACCATGACTCCCTGTCTGCAGAGCTGCTTTCCAGTAGGTCAACCCCAAACCTGTACTGGTGCACGCTATTCCTCCCTAGGTCCAGGACCCTACACTTGCCTTTGTTGAATTCAAGAGCCATGAATCGAAGCTGTTGAAGTCATGAGTCAGCTTAATCTAAAGAAGCGGAGACAGCTTAAGAGATGCATGCAGTTTGGGAAGCCACGTTGGAATTCAAGGTAACCTTTGCAAATCTGAAAAAAAGACCAAAAATTAGAATGTAATTCAGCAAAGAAACATGTGTGGACTTAAACTCATATAGTTGCCAATTAATTAAAATGCAAGGTGGAAAATGGCTGGTGAAACAATATTACTGTGGAAAAGGACCAAAGAGTTACAGTGAAATGCAAATTGACCATGAATCTGCAAAATCATAATACAATGGAAAAATCTAAAGTTACCCTGGGGATGTCTAAATAATTATGTTGAATGAAATATCCTTGAAATAATCCCTCCTTTGTGCTGAGCATAAATGTGATCTTGAATGATGTACTCTGTCTCCAGGTCAAGGAAAATGAGAACAGATTGGAGGAAGTCTCCATGTGAGCAACAAGAATGAGGCTCAGAAAATGTCTTCTGCGCAAGAATAAAAGAGCTGAGTTTGTTTAGTCTGGAGAGAAGTGTAAGGAGACTTTTGATGTTAGGCAAAGAGGAGGATAATATTGGTTTGGGGCACTTTGGAAGCGGAATGAATGCTGGACGATGTTTGAGAATGGAACCAATACCAGTAGAGGAACACCAAGGTGATTCATGATGTAGGATGAGAGGTTGGGGGGGCTGGGTTTGGTCAGCTTAGGGAAGAAAAATCTGAGATAGTATTGCTTAGCTCCTGTTACCTATTGAGTGGTTACAGAGAACACAAGGTCACATTATTCTTTCTCAGAAATGCACAAGGGCGATGGACATAGCTCACAGTAAAGAAAATTCCAACTAGATATGGGAAAAAGAAGAGCCATAATGAAATCCATTGAACACTGGAAGAAGTTGTCCAAAGAAATTGCGGAATTTTTCAACATTCAACTGGAGAAAGCCCTGAGCAATTTGATCTAGCTTTCAAGTTAGCGCTGTTTCAAGCAGACGGTTAGACTATAGACTTCCAAAAGTCCCTTCCCACCTACATATCTCTGTGGTTTTATGAAAAGAAATTCATGTTAGGAATCAAGTGTCCTTTTCTAATAGTAAAAATAGGAAGCGCCTGAAACAGACTGTGTGGAAATAATGATGTGTCTCAGCTGCCAGAGGTTTCCAAGAACAGGGTAGACTAACATCTATCAAGAGAAATCTAGAAAGAATACTTCCTAATTCAGAACAGAAAAATGCTCTAGATAATATCTTAGAGTCCCTTTCAGCTCTGTTGTCTCAGATTCTCAGAGAGAGGTAATAAGGATGTATTTGTCCAAACCCTCATAGCTTTGGCTCTCTCTTTAGCTTATTTACTTGTCCTAGTCATAGAGGGGAATGGCAAAAATAGTTTCTGGACCAAAGCAGTGAACGCCTGATAGAGACACCATACATTTCACTGGATCTTGGATATGTGAGTTGAATAATAAATTTTCAGGCATTGGGCACCTTTCAATCCTCAGCTGCAGAAATTAAGCTATGAGAGGGAGAGCTCCAGCTTTTCTTTGTTTATGTTTAAAAGACCTTCCTGTCTTTAGACAACACGCTGACCATATGAATGGACCAATCTAAGGAGGCAGAATGCAAACCCCATCATTTCCTCTAATTGGGATTAACAGTAGTGTGAGAGTTTGGAACATCAAGACTCAAGAAGCAGGCTTGCTCTTGAGTTTGCATTGTGTTAATTAATTACCCTAACAATGCCAATCCTCGGAAAAGGAAAGAGCTTGTCATCTACAACCACATAATTGTAACATTAAGTGTTAATGGTATGCACCAGAGGTACAATTTTTTCCAATAGGATTTTTCCAGCGATGCCTGTTTGTCTGTGTTGAAAAAAGTGCCTCAATAGCAAAGGTCACCCTGGCATCCCAGGAGGAAAACAAAAGAAAATCCTGCTTGAAACTATATCAGAATGCTGCTAACCATGTGGCAGAGGTTACCTGTTAAAGCCAGAAAAAAGATAAGATTGAAATAATGTGAGGATTACCTGAACTGCTCCACTACCCCTGAGGTCTGTCCCATATGCTAGAGGAATAAAGCAAGACAACTGATTGATGATGCAACTTCACTCATTAATTTTAGAAGGAATTAATGCCCTGTTAGATTCTTGCCTGCCTGCACTTAAATAACAAATACTTACAGTCTGAAGATCTTAAGGGCTGCAATCTTCTGTACAGAGGAAACCATCTTTAGTTTAGTGATGAAAAGAAACAGATGTTCTCTCCTTTATGCACTAATCTTCCTGTATGTTTCAGAAAATTAAGGTTTGGGGAGTGGAGTTGGGGGGAGGGGGTGAGTTCTTCCTCTGGGAGAGAAGATTCAGCAACAATCACTTCAAGTAGGTTCGCTAAAAATTATTTGTCTTTTTACAGATCAGTAGCTTGCAGGCAGATTGCCAATCACTTTTCCAAAATATTAACAGCTAGTTTTAACAGTTCTCTATTATGCAACCTTTTTGTATCCGTCTTCTCTTGTGCTGTTCCTAATTTAATATGGGCTTTATTGTGTCAAAGCAATTTTTTCTCTGTTGCCAGCTTATGTCCAAGTTCTACTGTGGTTCACTGCCAAGGGTTCATCACTTTAGGGTTAGGATGGCAGATTCGCATCTGGGATTTGTTCTTATTCCACTTCTTTTGGGCACTTGAGATGAAAGACTTTCATAATGCAATTGAGAAGTTGTGTACCTGAGGAAATCAGGCAATTCTGGGCTAACTAATATATGTTTTTATTGTATAATGTTTGATCTAATCATCAAGTAGAGTGTCACACTTCCAGTGGCCCCACAGGGAGCAACCTGCTCTAGTGGAGATGTCCCTGCCCGTGGCAGGGGGTTGGAACTCGATGATCTCTGATGTCCCTTCCAACCCAAACTGTTCTATGATTCTATGTTCTAGGGAGACTTTTCTCAGTTAGGCTTTAATCTGTTTCCTGAGTTTTTGGATAGGCTTAAAGTTTTGGGGTTGTGGTGGGGTTTTTTGTTTATTTGGTTGTTGTTGGTTTGTTTTAGCATTTTGACATGTGGCTTCTTTAAACAGCTGTCCCTAAGATCCCCTCTGACCTCCACTCAAGGTGTACTCAAGTTTGCATTAAGAAATAGAAAACTGTCCAGAAGTTAGGGAACCTCAGGATTATATTTGTCTTGTGAACAATCTATGCTTGCTGGGCACCAAAGGAGGAATTCTACCTCCCAATTTTCTTTTTTTTTTTTTTTTTTGTTCAAAATTAGTTATCAACGTAAGTAGAAGACACTGAACCTATTGCAATAGATCTGAGAGGACACTTGGGCCTTTCTCAGTCATGTATTAGTCCTCAGAATTCTTTAGAGTAAGGGGGCGTAAGGTAGTGCGGCTAGAGCTTCACATTGTTGTGCCATGGTAATGCATGGGGGATCAAGTGACAACTTGGAGGCCAAAACTTACACAGAGATGTTTCAAATGTGGGGCAGGTTAGTTGTGACCTTTCCGCTTCTGAAAGGCTCTGCGTATTGAGAGTTTGGTCATTACCAGCTCTGTCATCATCAGGTTTAAATTTGTTTTGGGGTGGGAGGTCCACACACTGTATGTCTTCCTGTGATACCTCAGAAGCAACAAGGCTAACTTAGTTCTTACACAGATGTAGGTAGGCAGAATTAAACAGGAGAGCAAGTAATCTGTCAGGTGCATGACTGCTGCAAAATGTGAGTTATCTAGCAAGCAGAGTGTGCAGGTTATTTTGCTGATAAATATTCAGCAATAGAGAAATGGTCCCAGCCTCTTCCATGAGTAGTAACTGTCCACGACCCATTAAAAGGAGAAGGAAGAAAGCCCATATGCATCTGAAACTCCCTTGAATAAATTGTTCCTATTTTGGAAAAGGCCATATCAGTATGTGAAGTTTGACAAAGCTGGAGATAAAAATCTGAAGAGGGAGAAAGTGACAAATACCCTTCAGGAAATTTAGAAACAGAAAAGAAAGTTAAAATACTTGAAAGCTGGCATTACCTGCTTCTCTACCCCCTGGACAGAATTATGAAAGCTACTTTGAGGAAAACCAGAGCAAACATTCTGCTATATTTTGATATACTCTTTTTTTCCTTTTTTTCTGACCACATTTCTGATTTTTCACTACCTGTGCAGGAATAATGAGGATGTGCTTCTTTGGTCACAGGGGGTTGTTCCTCTTTCCTTACGTTTGTCTGAACATGGCCATGTGAACTTCATTAAAGTTATGGTCACCATTTTAAAGAGTAAACAGAGAAACGTTTTCCACGTTTCCATCCATCTTAGTACAAACAACTGACAGGAGGAATTGCTTAGTCCAGTGGTGGTGTGATGCTGCATCGAAAGCTGATTGTATTTCTTCAATATGTTATATGATGAGGCATGTCCATCATGACCTTCAAAGCAAGGTTATGACATGCAGATGCACACATCATGACTTGTGAATTTGTGTTGTGAGGGCAAAGCTAGGTTTCAAAGGCCTTTGAAATGAAGTTGACTGAGACTTGATTTTCTTAAAACCAGCTGTTGTGCTGCACTGTAGTCACCTTTGTTGCTGATTCTAATGAATAGCATTTGTAATGACACATGATATAGCCTGCTAACGTTTTGGAGAGGTGGAAGCCAAAGGCCGGTGTGGAGTTTCAGTTAAGTGATTTCATAAATTTAATGTGACCTGTAGTTCCTTTGTCAAACAATAGATTAGCAAATGAATTTGAATATGTATTATTTGAAAGATGAAAGCTAATGTTAGCCTCTGAATGGGACCTGGAAACCTGACAGGTTTTTGTTGAGCTCCAGAATTCTTATCATATCTGGTGAATAATTCATGTCCCGAATGTGGCTGTGGCAGAATGACTGCACAAGCAGCCATGAGACAAAACCAGACATTTACCTCATCCCATTCTCACCTTAAGGTGTGTGCTCAGACGCACGCAATTTCTACTCAGAAACTAATTGCCTTAAGCGTTTCCACAGTGTCTTGATGGAGCTTCCACTTAAGGGAGTGGACCACATCAGCCTGCCAGAGAAGACAGCAGGGATACAAGGGAAAAACACCAGTATTTGAGGTTGGGGGGGGGGTAGAGTTTCCTATATAGACAGCACTCCACTGTCCAATGAGCTTCTTGTGACCCCACTGATAAAGGTGTGCCAGGAGATTTGCTTCAGGCATGTGACATTTTCCCATCCTAGATAACGGACAGATGAGAATAGATACAATGCAGATGTGGGAAATGCGCATTTAATTCAATATAATATTGGTGTGTATAATTTTAACGCATAGTTTATGCAACTGTTGCCCCAAATTCTTGCAGGTTAACATAGCAGAGTGAACTAATCACCATCTGGGAACATGATCAGAACAGGCCTGTGGAAAGAAAAGGATTGTCTTTTCCTCCTGCTCATGGAACATGATGACAAATGCTTCTACTAGGAACTAAGCTGAGATCCCAGAGCTTCTTTTTAGAGCGTGCATCAGGCAGGAGGAGTCAGGTGTCTGGTTCTGATCCAGGTCTGACCTCACTTTGAAAGGCTTTGGGGCTCAATGGCCATTCTCAGGCCGATTCAGCCTTACAGCATGATGTGGTCTGTTGCAAATAAATAACCTCCTGCTTTTTGGAAATCACTTATTGGATAATTATTGAATAATTTTCTCAACAAGGTGAAGGAAAGAAAATGCTGTTAAAACACTTAAATAATTGATTCTATTGCTTGAAAATACACACTGAAACTGATGCCATGATTGAGTCCAGGTTTTTAGTCAGAAAATAAAACGTCAAATTAAACACAACTCTATTGATACACCGAGAAAATGCTTCTTGGTATAATGCCAACATCAATAACTATAAAGGGGAGACAGCAGGCTAAAAGGCATGGCTGGCAGCAGTTTTAAAATATTTGTCCTTGGTGGGACCAGAGACTGATTTAGTTTAAACTTAGATTCCAAAGAAAACTAACATCTCAAAGGGCATATCGTAAAACTTACTGTTCTGTTTCATAGAATTATAGAATCATTCAGATTGGAAAAGACCTTTGGGATCATCAAGTCCAACCATCAATCCCAAAGTCCAACTATCAACCCCATTTGTTGCAAATCAGAACAAACAAGATACAATGGAAGAAACTTTTATTGTCTTTAAAATACTGTAACAGTGGTGCAGTCAGGTGAGCGAGTCAATTCAGTTCACAGCAGGTAAGGATTTAGCCCCACAAGTGAGAAGTGAAAACAGTAATATGAATTTATGAAGGCACACATTTGTTTAAGGGGTAGTCCCCCAAGCAGTGCCAAGCAAAGCCTCAAAGGCTCTGTACCCGGTGCGAGCCTTTATGATGAATAGGCGGTGGTCTTTCCATCCGCTGGTGTTCTCAAGTGCAACCCCTGTAGACCAGTTGAAAGCTCTTTGATATTTTTTTTCTGGTTGGGACTTATCAATGGCTAAATAAACTATCACTGGTGTCAAGGCATGACACTGGCATTTCCGGGGGGCAGTTAAGGCTTTTGCTATGCAGTGGATTTTAACAACCCCTTCTGAATCAGAATGCTTTTAATCTCTATGGTGGCATTATATGAAGTTATGTTTGAGCATCGGTTGGTTGTTAGTGGTGGGAGAAAGGCTTGCAGGGCATGGTTCTGCATGAGGAAAGATGGAGCACTGGGTAGATTTCAGGTCGTAATTGTTTGTGGGAAGTTTCTATGTGAGACCGGACTGTCGTGTCTTTGAGGAAGAGGTCATGTTTTCAAATCTCTGTTTGTCAGTGTCTATCAGCATGTAGTGTGTTCTGGACGGTTGCACGAGATGAAGAAAAGAAATTTAAATGGACAGATTCTGTCTCCGTTATGGCTCATCTCTTTACAATTTATCTTAAAAAGGAAGAGACCCTGAGTGTGGAGGGCAGACAAAAGGTCTCCAAGCAAATATTAGCTATTAAAGTCTATTGAGTGGAAGTCTGCGTGTAGTTTATCAAGTGGTCATACACTTAGACAGTTAAGGCAGAACCTATTGCCAGTGGGTGATCTGAACATTTTCTGGCAGATCCTGAGAGAAATCAATATGACTGAGGTTTGTGAAAGAGAAAAACTTGTTAGTTTATTCAGCATTCTCCAACCTGTAGTGTGTGAGCCAGCGACGGATCAGAGCACAACCACGGGCTGAGCAGCACTGAACACTCATGGGTGGCACAGGTGAGAAATACTTGGAGAAACCCAGCTTGTTGCAAAGGAAAGTTGATTCTAACTTCCTGCTGCTCCTACTGCTGCAGCCTGCTCTGTTCATAACACGGAGAACACATTACACAGGCAGGGAACTCGCCTCCGGGGCAGGGAGAATAATGTCTCTGGACACAAGGGAAATGATTTAGTCTTTGGGCCCAAGTCCAACAGGACTGTGAGGTGCGGTGGATCATCTTTCCTAGCCATTATTTGATAGTTCCACACTCTCCAAGTCATGCCCCCTCCAAGGAATAAAATAAATAATGGTTTTCCTTTCAGGGGTAGTGCAAGACTCTTTGAAGCAGCATGATTTTCCAAGTGTATTTCAGTAAAAATTTCGCCAGAATGTCTAGGAAAGAAATTTCTACAACTCCTCTTGGGAAGATAGTGTCCAAGTGGGAATTCTTGGAGGAACTTACTGCCTAGTAGTTCCCTTGTAAAATAATTCTCTTAGAACTGATTTAGCACTATTTTGGGGGAGACAAAGATATTGTTGTTGTTTATAAGAGTGCCACAGGGACGGTTTTAGCTTGAATCATGAAATACGGCTTTCATTAACATGTGAACTATTTACAAATGGTCTCTCATATCTCGCTGCTTCTCAAGCAACTTGCAAAATACTAACTTAACAAAAACTTAACATCAAGCTGATGCCTACTGTAATGTAATGACAAACGTTATTTTGGGAATACTATGTCTCTGTCAGAGATGTTTCATGTTATCGCAATGCATGGGTCTAATAACACCCATTAGATTGTAGGGTCAGCCCTTGAGGAAGAGGATATAAATTGCACGTCTCCTGAAGACTTGGCCTGTGGACCCCTTGCCAAATAATCTATGCCTTCTCTAGGATTTTTCTCGGGGTTGGAGCTTCCTGAATATCAAGCATGGTGATGTAGTTAAAAAATAAAAATATAGCAGATTTCCTTTGGTCTTTCCCCTGAGTATCATATTATCTTTTTCGACTACCATTCACCTGATCTCACATATTATGCCCAGTCCAATAATTCAAACAGGAGTCTGATGTAGCATTTGAAGCTCTAATGACGGCAAAAAGGGTACTTTTTCAACAGCACATGCTCAAATATTATTTTAAAGTCTTAATTTTCACTCAAAATACAAAAAAAAGAAATCAAGAGGCTTTTATGGTCTCATTTTAAATGAACACTCCAAACTTCCAAGTGTGACAGCCTAAATACTGAAAAAATGCAATGTATATTAACTTTCCAGTAGTTAAGTTTGAATTGGCAACACTTTTTTATAATTACAGTGTTTTTATGTTTTCTGAAAAAAAGACATTGCCCACTTACTACAATAACTGTGTTGTCCCAGACGCCATAAGTTGGCTAAAGACTTTTTTTCCTGTGCAACCACAATGTTCTGTAATCTTTACCTTCCACATTGTGAAATTACTCTGCAAATGGATAATTTTTAAGGAATGATTTAAGATTATAAATTGATTGTGTTCTTTTCTAACCCTATGTTAAGACTTGTTCCCTTGTACCTACCAGTAGAACGGCAATTTCTCTTGAAATTTTTTAAATATCCATAGCATCATGCCAGGTCACATCAAGTCATTCAGGCTTTCAAGACATAACATAAGCCTACACAATGTGACATGCTTGCTGCATCATGTCATAAATCTTCAGAGATATTATAGTTTTTTAAAAAATTAATGTGGAAGTTACCATGGCTACAAACCCTCTTTATTCTGCTCATATTTGAAACATTTTAAAATATTGAGTAAACCACTCTTTCCTTTCCAGCAGCAGCAGAGCAAGTGTTTCACATGTGCTTATTGTCAAGTTTTGCAGATGAAGAAATCCCCAGCATATTTCCACGTTTTTTTAATCAGCAGTAATTTTTCTCCTTGGGATAAGTGTAAAATCTGAAGAAAGGGATTTTGTTGCTATGTAAATAGCAACTGAGTGGACTAGAAAGAAGTGCTTCTTAGCTGCTGTAGATCAGGATGACTCCACTTTATGCTTACAGCCTCAGTGGCCTGTGAAGATCAAGGTGTGTGAGGGTTAGAAAAGTGCTGTGTCTGGAGGAGGAGGCAGTGCCCCGTGGATGTTAGCCATCATTCCTGCTCAGTAATTGTGAGTTTTGTAATGGTTCTCATTCTTTCCTTGGAGTTAATCACAGAGACATTAATGCAGAGCAGCTTGTCAGGAAAGCCTCTGCTCTGTCCTGCGGTGAACAACATAACAAAGGAGCTTCACTTCCCACCGTAATACCGGTGGGGATTTGCCCGTTTTATTAGTGAAAGTCTTTTATGTCCTTCTGCGGGTTCTAATGATGGTGCATTGCAGTTGCTATAATGAACTAAATGGGGTAAAATAGAGTAAAATTTCAACTCCATGAACCTGAAGCCTATTTGCCCTCCTGCTGGTGTGTAAGGTACTTAGCTGAATGTAGGATTCAGCATGCTTGATCAAATGTGACGTTCCTCTACTCCACACTTCTGCTCTGATGGTGGCCAGCACTGGGTGTCCCCAAGGAAAACGAAAGTACTTTGATGGAGAAGGATGCGAGTTGTGATTCTCAGTGTCAGGCTAGCACTGATCTCTACTAAGGAGAGACCTTAAAGGAGGGGGTTCAATAAAACTGGAAGGAATTTCTTTTTCTTTCTCTAAGTTGGTATGCTGCTGTTTTCCTTTCTTAACTTCCCCCTCGTTTCTTTTTCCTTTCTCTTTTCTGAAGGCAGAGGGTTTTATTTTCAGGATTCTGGTGTCCTCCCCTGGCAAGTTCCAAAGTCTGACACTCATTCTAAGAAAGCCGGTCCGACTCTTCTGAGGTTGCAGCCAGATGTTGGGAGTTTTGGAGTCTGGGGAGGAACGTTGCCTGGGAAAACAACTTCTGCAGAAAGAAGGTAATTTTCAGAAACCATTTCACCACAGGGGGAACGGTCACAGTACGTCACACGACACATCGCAATGACAGACTAGCAGCATGGGATCTTACTCTTGGCCACAGCATTCTGGGTGAAAAAAAAAGCCTTTAGGTTCTGGTTCTTTATTTCTATAGTAAACAAATAACAACAACTTGCCCTTGAGTTAAGACAGTAATTGCTTCTTCAATTTTCTCTGAATGTGAAGGGAGCCTGGAAAAATGACATGTGTAGTCTCCTACTTAGTCTCGCAAAATGATTGCAGTTTTCCAGTGAAGTTGTAGCATGGCCTTACACTGATCTGAAGAGACTTCTAAGATGCTGTGGAGGCAACCTCTTCTAGGAGAGAAATATACAACTGAAAATGACAGCCGAAATATAGAGAGCTGGTCCACTGGTCACAGCACCTTCTTGCTACCATGTTGCAGGAGTACAAGCGAGCAGGAAAATGCTGGGAATAAATGGCATGAGGGTCACATATGTTTGAGGACCAGATATGGATGGGCAGTGGCTGCTACTTTCACTTCACTAATCACAAGAGCAAGGACATATCTGAGATAATCTTCCCTTTGTGTAATTCTGGAACACACCGTGGCTGACCATGCTGGATTGAAAAGAAGACAACTTAATTATCTGTTGCCTTCTTAATTTTTATTTGGTGTTAATTATTTAGACATATTTTTAATTTAAGGATTGTATTACTGAATTGATCTTAGTTTTAACTAAAATATATCACTTCATGCCAAGCTTTCTTTGCTTGGTATCTCAGTAATGATTTTGAATATTTTCCAAAAGTAATGAATGGGAAATTTACTGGAACTTAACCAGATTATTTAATACTCTTTGTCATAATTATCTAATATTCATAGATGTGAAATCTAGGAATTTGTAAAAAAAAAAAAGAATTTTATTATCCTTTCCCTCTGGGGGTTCTGCACACATTACTGTTTAAGAGCTCTCCACTTGAAAAAATATATCTATAGACCCACTTACCCTAGCAATTTGAAATGGTTTTCTTTATTGCTAGGAAAATTGCTAGGGCTAATTGCTAGGAAAGTAGAAGTTGGCAGGTTAGAAGAGCTTGAAGGACAAGTTTTAACATAAAAACATCTATATTAGGAACCTTTTCTTCCCTTTCTTCCTCATTGTCATCATACAAATGGAACACATTTTAGTGATTAAAATGGTTTAAAAAGAAAATTTTCCTTCTCAAAACATGCATACGCATGTTGATGAACTCAGAGGAGATAAACCTACTATCTGGCCAACAGCAGCCACGTCAGACTCGCATAGTTTTACATACCAAGAGTCACTGTGCACCCTCTGAGTCCTGCAGCTCTCATTTAACTTTTTTGCAAGGTATTTTTCCTTTGTATTTTATTCGGTTGTTCCTTCCTGTGGCTAGTTTCTGTAAATTCCTGTGACTAATCCCTTTCTTAGGTGGCTCGTTTGGTAGTCAAACCTCATTCCCTGAATGAATGAGACTTTGTCTGAATCAGTGGGGGCTGATGGCATCTGAAAGAAGCTCGATGAAAGTGGTGCAAGTAGCCAATTTAAAATGACAGGAAAGGATAACCGATGCTCTGATTTTTCTCCCTTGGTAGTCTCCTCACAGTGGGTATGAAGGGACCATTTTCAGTTGGTTCCTGTTCTGCCAATCACATCTCTTTATAATCCATTACCTGAGGTCTTTTAGCTTCTGTAATCTTGCTGTCCCTTTCAGAGGGAAACCTAGATGGGCAAAATTTAATGAAGGCTTTACTGGAATCTGATTTCTTTCATTTCTTATACCCACTCTATCTGGATACGAAGGCATTTATGGGAGTGTAATTTAAGTATCTGGGAACTGCAAAAAAAGAGAAATGTTATCATCCTCTTTTAGGTAGTTCTTTGGTGTGTGAGCAAAATCTAGTTTGAAAAGACAGAGCAGAAAAATATGAGTTACCTCATTAGACTCCAATCCTTGTTGCAGGGCAGCAGGAGAACCTCTCCCACACAGCAGTTTACTTCTTCAGGGTTCCAGTTTCCCACAAAACATGATACCCTCTATGCGACAAGCTATTGTGTGTAACTTCTTTGAAGTTTATTTGTGATGTGTGAGTCTCTGTGTGTGTCTGTGTAAACAAATGGATGGCATAATCAGGGGTAGGGTGAGAAAATCTTTGGGAATTTACCTTTGGTGATCTCCAGAATTCCAGAAATCTGGAGTTTTTTCTGTCTGTTGTCAGGGAGTGGAAGGGCAGGCTGGTCCATGAGGGAAGGGGACCTCAGAGCTGTGACAAAGGGGCCAGGGGTGGCACTCTCATCAATGAGGGCACAGTCCCACCCATACAGACAAGAAGATCAGAGAGGACCTGTGATGATAATCAAGATTCTCGGGTCAGCCAAGAATCCAGTGGTCACCCAGCAGGTTCTGAAGTGATGAGGCAGGCCTGAGATCAAGCTAGAAGGTTGAGTCAGTGCTTGGGGCTGGGGGGGCATAAGCCAGGGCACAAACATACCCACCACGCAGCTGCAGTCCCCCAACCTCCCCGCAGCAGGGCAGGTCTCTGGGCTCTGGCACTTGTTTGCTGCGTATTGTGCTTGCAACGTAAGTGTCAGCCACAAATGAAGCTTCGCTGCAATACACAGGACAGCAAGTCACACTGGCTGGCTCTCACAGGACCTACCTCTGGGCACCTGACTGAGATAGTCAGTTATGGGAGCCCTGAGCACACTAGTTGGCTTTCATTGCCCTGAGCAGCCTGGCCTGGAGCCTCCACCCGTGCATCTTCTGCTCATTACCTCAGGAATTCCACATGAGCCCAGGCCTGGTCACCCACCTGCAGCTTTAACTATGTCACAGGTGTGCCAGCACCCAGCCCTCTCCTACTGAAAGGATTTTTAGGACTGACCCTGGGTTTGATTTGTTTACCTTGTCTGATGACCACAGGACCATCACCCTACTATCACCCCACTGTTCTGTGCACCCATGGGACTGTGCCCTGGTCATGAGGGCTCTGCATCTGCCCATGTTGTAGTCTCTCTTGATTTCTTGCTTGCTTTCCCTCGTAGAGCAGCTCTATTCCTGTTGCTCCCTGATACTACTTCAGGTGGGCTGGTGCCTTTAGAGCCGTCTTCAGTCACTGCTGGGAGAGACAGGCATGTGCAGAGGCAGTTGTGTTCTCAGGTGGGTTTGAATGGTATTCCTCTTGTCCCTGCAGAGGACACCTAGGAAGTCTGGGCCCCCAAAATAGTTAGTATGAATAGCATGCACAGAGTGAACTGGCAGGAAACCTCATGTGAGTGCTGTGATAAACAGGTGTGCCGCTTTCGAGAGGATATGAAGAAAAACTAAGAGAAAGGGATGAGGAGAACAAAATGGTAAAATAATCTAGCAAGGGAAGGTGTGGAATGGAGCTGAACTGAAAACATTACAAAGACAACGCGCCACAGGAGCTGGAAATTGCCAGCTAGCACAGGACTGAGAAAGTCCAACGACAGACATGATAAATGATAAACCTTTCTGTGGTTGTTTCTGTCACGGTGTATGAGCACAATGTCACTATATCTGAATCCTCTTTCTGCAAATTTCAAGTCAAGTCAAATGGCACATGTTTTATCCTCAGGCCAGAGGAGGTACCATTTGTGTCCTCATTGCTCTTAGGAAGCCTTCCTTGTTTATCTCTGGTTTTTGAATAACAAATAATCCTGGTGGGAACTCCCACTCAGAAATGCTGTGGATGCTTCTGCATCTATTTCTGCCACATCAATCCTGTGTTCTGAATCACTAGTAGTGGGAAAGATATTCCTGCCCTCTGTGCTTGTTTGTCTTTTTACTGGGACACAAAGTCATCCTCTGCAGTGGAGTCAGTCATAGGAGAGAAAAATCCAGAACGTGTATATGTTCACATCCACTGGCAGGTGGAAAGTGACAGGGAAAGGCTAGTCTGGATAAAAAGACTAGCTGGACTTCGGTATGGCTGTGCTTTTTCAGCATGATTTCACACTGGTGGGATCTTGGAGACAAGAGCTATGATCTGCCCCCTTCACAGGAAAGGCATAGCCCAGCCCTCCGGTGTGTCTTGTCCTTTCCAATAGGACAATGTGTTTCACTCACAGACTGGTTGACCCCAGAAACTCATTTGGTTCAGTTTGGCCACAGGAAGGTTCCACATATTGTTTAATATAAGCAACAAGTAGCCCTGCCAGTGCTTTTTAAAGACCTGGCAATAGTACATGGAGGGGGCTTTATTACTCTGCAGACTGGTTCTTCTTATGTGTAAAATGCAAATGGAACCAAAGCTTCAAGTTTCTCAAGAGGGTCTGTTTTCCTAACATTCCACTGAATGACAACTTTACATTTCTAAATGAGAGCTATTTTAAAGGCACTGCACTCATTGCAAAGTACTCCAAGTATGATATCGGTGTTAAGGATTGGATTCTGGCAGTCATTTGCCTCTAACCCCTTAGTCGGCCAGTGATGGGGATCATTTGGTGGGTTAGACTTGTGGGTCCAACCTTCACAGGTTGAAGCTCCCCAAGGGTCCTTTCCAACCTGAATGATTCTATGATTCTGTGTAGAACAGGGTTGATGGTTGGACTTGATGATCCCAAGGATCTTTTCCAACCTGAATGATTCTATGATTCTATTATTCTAATTTTGACTAGAGATTAATCCCGGTCTATTGTGAAAACTGTGGTCTGACTTCACCATGCTCTGGACTGTGCTGTGAATCCACTGCTCCTCGAAACACAATCAGGCAGCTCTGGCTTTTCCTGGAGAGCCGATGATGATGCTCTAGGGAGAGGCCAAGTCACATTTGAAAAGCTTTACTGGTAGATGGTGCCTTCAGTTCCCATTAAAGTGTGTGGGAGCATCAGCTGCTCTCCTTCCTCAGAACAGCAAAAGCAAGCTGCTAGTTAGCTGTTCTTTCCTTCAGCAGTGCATTGGCCACTAATACCAGCAGATGAAAAGACTAACCATCTGGTGAATGGCTAAGAGTCTCGGTCTCCTTTGAAGCAATGCACTGCGGAAATCTTGGACCCAGCTCTTGACAAATTTCAAGGCAAGTGGATGCTTTTTGGAGCAAACTGTCCCCTAATCAGACCATCACAGCTGATTACAGCCACTGTACAGGAGCTGATGAGTGGTTTATAACTAACACGAGTTGTTGCAGGGCAAATGCTCCCTTTGCAAACACGGGTCTGAGCCAACCAAGGGAAGAGGTCAGGCTGAAGCAGCTTGCCACAACATCAGGATGCTGCAAAGGTGGTTTTAACTTAAACCTTTTAAACTGAAACTTAAAAACATTTTACTTTCCACGAGGGTTTGAATTCCTGGTCCTAGCTCAAAGTCTGGCCTTTGTAACATTTTGCTGCCTCTTTTATTTTAAAAGTTGGGTTTTTTTTGCTAAGTGCATGTATTTTTAAGCTCCCATACGAGATGCCAACATACAAACAAATTAACAAAACCCAAGTATTGTTTGTTTGCTAATACCTGCTCTTGGATATGTGAGGGCTGACTCCACTAAAAACAGTGGAGCAACATCTGTGCTCTGATGTACTGATGCAGAGCACTTCGTGCAAACAAAAATAGGAGATGACAACAGCAGAACTGTGCCGCTGAGCTCTTAGAAACCAAACTCCTTCGGATGATTTAATGGTAGTGACAAAAGCTGTGTCAAATGATTTCCTTGTTTATCTGATAGCATCTAGATACATCAAATATCGGAGCTCCCTCATACTAGGCTCAGTGCTGATATATGATAATAAATATTCCGTGCCCCAGAGCTCTTGCTGTGTGGATGCACAGTGAGAGACAAACTGACAGGAGGACTGCATGGTAGCTGTGAACTGATTAAGATTAGCATAATGAGCAGCAGCCATGGTATACCAGCTGCCCTTTGTCTAGAAAGAATAGAGGAGGGGCTAAATCTTAAAGAGATATGTGAAGAAAGATGTGGCAATGGATTTTCACATTATGACTGGAAGCTTTTCCTCTACATAGAAGATAGAATGAAAAATGAAAGGGTGAGCATGAAGAAAATCTAACACACTGTCAAGAAAGGCAGGAATCAATATCTGCTGTGTAATCCATAATTGAAGGTTTGTTATCTGTATTTTTTCATTTTTGACAATAGTAAATTATTCTGGATCTCATTTTCTTTGAATGTAACGTACACATCCACCAAATACTTCAGCCAAATAATTTTCAGTCTCTGGATTGTTTGTGAACTGTTAGTTTCTATGCTTTGCTCTTGCTCCTAAATTCCATGCCATTTTTTGTTTTCATTACATGAGTGAAGGAGGTTAAATAGAACAGCAGATAGGCACTGACGAACGTTCCAGAGTGGCTTTTGTTATACTAAGCATTCTGAAGTGCATGAGATTTCCATTAATAGAGACCAAAGTGTCTCTATTTGTAACCAATTTAAAAATATTTGTGTTCTAATCTCTCTGAGATGATTAAAATCCTCCTCAACGTTTTCTTTCATTTACAGAAAATATCTGTATTTTTTGCTATCCATCTAGCAGGGCTTGTAGTAATTATATGTCCTCTCTAAAATGTGCATACATATCCTCTGTGCTAGAAGTTGTCCACAACATTCAGCTACAAACAACACAAACGTTAATCTAGGATGATATCCAGCATGAAGGGAGACAGACTCTTCTCCTGTACAAGTCAGGGGTCAGCTGTCACATATCATGGTCAAGTCCACCAGTCCTCTGTTCCTGTAGCAATGTGACTGGTGTGATGCCAGAGTTCAGGTCTTGAGATACTTGGTTGCTTTGGTAACTACAGCTTATTTTTGTGCGGAAATATGTGGACTTTAGCCAGTAGGACAGTCTGTGTTCTGCCACTAGCAAGTTTCTTTGCAATAAAAATAAACTATGCTGCTAGTTCATCAAATAGATTATCTTTTATCTTTATTTTCAGTTTTTTTCAGGCCTCTGGCATGACTAGCTTCTGGTGGTGCTTGTGTGTCCTCCCGTATTTGTCTTCTGTGGTAGTTTGGATAGGATAAATTTGGTTGTTTATTTGTTTCCTTTTCCTCAAATAAATTGGTAGCTTACATTTCCCCCCTTTTCAATGTCAAAAGGACTGTTCTCTGTGTTCCTTCCTTTCCAAATTTCAGGAAGACGAAAGGCCCATTGCAAGGCATCTACAGCAGGAGACGGCGTACTCCCACGTGCTGCTCACGGCAGCTCAGCTGTAGCTGAAAAGTAGCTGCAAAGAAGCTCCGAGCGAGGCTGGCAGGGCAGGGAGACACACAGCTGCGCCGTCGTTCCCTGGCCCGGCAAGCCAAGCCTCTTCCCCTGCATCGTGCTTCCTGCAGCGTTGCTGACAAACCCAACTCCCCAAGGCTTTCTTTCGGCTTGTGCTGAGCGCAGCTTCCTCCGGCAGAGCAGCCGGCGGCTGCAGGCGTTCTCCGAGCGGCTCCCTCGCTTACCCTCCTCTGGGTGAAACCCCAAAGGCTCTTGCATCAAATAAATCACGGAATTACGGAGTCACAGAATTGTCAGAGTTGGAAGGGACCTTCTAGAGATCATCCAGTCCAACTCCCCTGCCAAAGCAGGGCTGCCCAGAGCACATCACTCAGGATCGCATCCAGGAGGCTCTTAAGATCTCCAGAGAAGGGGACTCCACACCCTCCCTGGGCAGCTTCTTCCAGGGCTCTGCCACCCTCACCCCAAAGAAGTTCTTCCTCAGATTGGAGTGGAATTTCCCATGGTCCAGCTTGTGCCCGTTGCCCCTTGTCCTGTCACTGGGAACCACTGAAAAGAGTCCGGCTCCATCCTCCCTCAAACCACCCTTTAGATACTTGTCAGCATCAATAAAGTCTCCCCTCAGCCTTCTCCTCTCCAGGCTAAAGAGCCCCAGCTCTCTCAGCCTTTCCTCATCAGGGAGGTGCTCCAAACCCTCCATCATCTTTGTTGCCCTTCGCTGGACTCTCTCCAGCAGTTCCCTGTCTCTCTTCAACTGGGGAGCCCAGAACTGGAGGCAGGATTCCAGTTGTGGCCTCCCCAGTGCAGAGCAGAGGGGGAGAATGACCTCCCTCCACCTCCTGGCCACACTCTTCCCTGTGCAGCCCAGGATCCCATTGGCCTCTTGGCCACAAGGGCACATTGCTGGCTCATGGATAATTTACTCTCCACCAGGACCCCCAGATCCTTCTCCTCAGAAGTGCTTTCCAGCAGGTCCACCCCTAACCTGTATTGGTATATGGCATTCTTCCTCCCCAGGTGCAGGACCTGAATCCTGCAGCCTTAATCCCTGCAGCCAAGTCCCCTCTTGGAACTGAACTCTCAGCACGCAGCTGTAAAAGCACCCCCAGTGCCCGGGGGTGTCCCCGGGGCAGGTGCGCATTTTGAAAAGTGTAAATTTACATTCTTTTTTGGTTGGTTTTCTTCAAGTGCTTCACGTCCCAGTTTCAGTTTCTGCCTTTCTTTCTGGTTCTTTTTCCTGCTGCTGGGGAAGTGGTATGACTGGATTGCTCTGCTGGCACCTGTGACCAGTATTTTGTAGGGTCTTACAGAGTGATGGGAAAAATAACATATCTGGCTTCTTTTCTTGGGAGGGAATATGATATGGAGTTCTATGAGTTGCAGATGGTACAAGGAGGTTTTTCCTTTATCAGCTGTGGAAGAAAGTGGGATTCTGTGCTTTATGGCAAGGTATTTAGTGAAAAAAACCTGCTCTTCTCCCTCACCTCCCCCTGTTTGCCCTATAAGCATGAGGAGAGCAAGAAGAGAAGGAGTGAGGGTGAGGATATTTGCGCTCCTGCCCAGAAGAGCTAAAGGTGATGCCGTGCTCTTCCTGATGAAGTACAGAAAGAGCCAAACATGATCACATGAAAAATTATTACAGTTTATTATTATTATTGTTATCAGAGCTTCTCTCAAACCCACTCTAAGTACAAGTATTTAAACGTTAGAGTTTTTAAAAAGAATGAAGAAAAAGATCTGGAAACAATTTGTTTTCACTCTACCTGGAGTTTTAAATTTAATAAAACCAAGCCTCCTTTCACCCCCTTCACTGATCTTGACGAGTGCTCAACTGAATGTCACACTGCTAACAAACATTGTCATGCCATGGCCCTGGCCTCTCCTCTGTGCTTTCTGACCCCATCTGTCCTGTAACAGCCTACTTCTGAAATGGATCGTGAGGAGCTCTTGCAAAGGGTGAGGAATTTGTATGCGGTCTATGGGCCTGTATACACCTTTCACACAAGAAAGGAGGCTTTTTATGACTTGACTTCAAAACTTCTTCAGGCTCAGTGGATTTTTCTGCTGGGGCTTGTAAGGTCTGAGATGAGGTACGTGGCTTTTCAACCCCTCAGTGAGGTATCTTTCGAGCCTGGGTAATTCGCACCTTAATCGTGCATTTCATGCAACTGACAGGTTTTGCACATCCTTTAGGAACTGTTTAGGCGAAGACTATTCAAAGGTGGGCAAGGGGGGTTTTAATAGTCTGCAGCAGTGACTGTCATGGTCTTTGAAGAGCTTATAACTGACTGACACTTCCCAACTCCTGGAACTACTTTTTGGAATGTGAAAGTGTATGGGTAATAGACAACTATTTGATTGTAAAAGTCATAGAATCATAGAATGGTTAGAGTTGGAAGGGACCTTAAAGATCACCAAGTTCCAACCCCCTGCCCTGGGCAGGGACACCTCCCACCAGACCAGGTTGCTCCAAGCCCCATCCAGCCTGGCCTTGAACCCCTCCAGGGATGGGGCAGCCACAGCTTCTCTGGGCAACCTGTTCCAGTGCCTCACCACCCTCACAGCAAAGAATTTCTTTCTGGTATCTAATCTAATTCT
Source organism: Arenaria interpres (assembly GCA_013399435.1). Lineage (NCBI taxonomy): Eukaryota > Metazoa > Chordata > Aves > Charadriiformes > Scolopacidae > Arenaria > Arenaria interpres. The sequence continues at coordinate 241,435 of VXAK01012496.1, read as the reverse complement.
CCCCTCTTCCAGTTTAAAACCATTACCCCTTGTCCTGCCACTACCCTTCCTGACAAAGAGTCCCTCCCCAGCTCTCCTGGAGCTCCCTTCAGATATTGGGAGGCTGCTCTAAGGTCTCCCCGGAGCCTTCTCTTCTCCAGGCTGAACAACCCCAGCTCTCTCAGCCTGTCTTCTGTCTTCATAGGAGAGGTGCTCCATCCCTCTGATCATCTTCTTGGCCCTCCGCTGGACCCATTGCAACAGATCCATGTCCTTTCTATGTTGAAGACTCCAGAGCTGGACACAGTGCTCCAGGTGGGGGTCTCACAAGCGCAGAGTAGAGGGGTAGAATCACCTCCCAGGACCTGCTGGCCACAGTTCTCTTGATGCAGCCCAGGATGTGGTTGGCTTTCTGGGCTACCAGTGTGCACTGCAAGTCCATGGAGAACCGTGGCTTTGTACAAGAAAGGGTATCTGTGTGCCTAATGGATTCAGGGAGGAAAGGGTTGAGAGCTGTCTCTGTTCAAATCAGCCTGTCTAGCTGTGTAAGGGCAGGCCCAGCTTGTGCTTATCTCTGCTACTGCACCTCACCTGACTCACTGAAAATACGAACCACGGCTTTGCTAGGAGGTGCCCTTCAAAATGTGTTGTACAACTTTCCTTTCCTTAAGAAGGGTCAGTGCTAGTCCTAAGCAGCTTGGCTGTGGTCCTGTTAATTAAGTAGCTGTCACTGATTTAAAGGATGAATCAGCAGGGGTTTCATTCGTCGCTGGCTGAAAGCATCAAAGCAGTCAGTAAAGCTGCCAGAATGCGTTTATTCCTAAATATTCCTACACTGTCCCCTACACGTGACACAATTTTGTGTGGGGCTGAAAGAAGTCTGGCTCCATGAAGCCGACATGAAATGTCAATACTGCAGACCATTTCTGACATGCACACGCTTAGACTAATCCAACTTAAGGTTTATGCAGACCCAGTCATTCATAAGTCCATCAGTCACCCAGCCCCTCATGTGTGCTCTGAGCCTCTGGAACACAGAGGGCCATCTGTTGTTTTAATGGAGGATTAATTTCTAGGAAACTTCAGTGTCTAGTATCAAAGCTGACATGCTTACATCCATGTCTGGCTAATTTTTTTTGTTATATTTTTATTCTGGGCAATAGTTGAATCTCACTCAAGATAAATAAAGCACATGCATATCTTGAGATTGGGCCAGCATGTGCAGTTTTCAGAGCAATACAGTCGGGTTTGCTAAATCCTCCGACTCCAGGTGAAGGCTTTGTCACTTATTGTCTTTATCCTATAGATGTGTAGGGGGATTATCAGGTATTGTGTCCTTCTGAGAAGGAAAAACAGTGCAAAAGAGACGTAATAAACCACAACATGATGCCATGATGAAGCCAATTTATCAGATAAATCTATTGACTTTATTACTGTTATTTTTAGTAGTAAATTAGAATGTGTGCAGTGCTAAATGTAAAAAGCTTGTAAGAGGACAATGAGGAAGGCTCTGTCAGTGTAAGGTAGGAGCCTGCAACTTCGTCAAGCGGTGTAACAAACTGGCTTTCTCATTTGGAAAAGATAAATGTATCTAGAGGCAGCATTTAATTTTGCAAGAAAACTTTACAAGGACATGTAAATAAAAGTCTGTAGCTGCTCTGACTCACATTCACAAAGTACATTAGCTGGGGACTGTTAGCACTGCTGTTATCCAGCGAAAAGCAGCAGGAACTGGCAAGGCTGCTTGCTACTTGCCGGAGAAGCAAGGTGTCCTCCTAATCATCAGCTCCTGGAAGAAGGAGATGAAGATTCATGTGCCAAGAGAACCAGCCCTGCTATGCTGCCAGGTCTATACCTGCCTATGCCCTCTACTATATGCGCTGTAGTGTTAGGAGCTGGCATGGCATCAACACGCTGCCATGTCCATATGGAGTGTCATTTACTAGCTTCACATGTGTCTGGTGTTAGCTCAGCTAGATTCTGGATCCAGTGACAGTCATCAAGACTAAGGAAATCTCAAAATTCTCTTGGGATTTCTGGATGGAAATTTGGTGATTAATTTAAATCTGATGTTTTATGAAGAGTATCTGCTTTCCTCAAGCTTTGCATTTTTCCTTGTGGGAGGCGGTAGGGCTAGGGGTTAGGCACACATTTCCGGAGGTTGCTATTGTTCTTTGCTAGCATTTTCTATGATATCTTCTGCAGTGGTGGTTTTCTGTGTATCTAAGACACAATTATAACTCCCATTCCTAAGTTATCTAGATGAGGATGGCTTAAGACCAGTGCTTGGAGCTCTGACTGGTCCCATGGATTCAAATTGTACCTGAGCACTCCACCTTCAGGCAAGTTTTAGCAAGATCCAGCATTAGAAACTAACACACAAACCTAGGCTATATTGGGATATAAAGGTAAGTGATCATGTAGGCCTTTTTTTCTTTTAATTCCTAATACTGTCAAAATTAAACAGCTTCTCCAGACTTGATGTGATGTATCTATTTTAACCAAGGGATTCAATGCTGTACAATGGCCCTTGTTAGTTCATCTGAGGCTTACTGAGGAGGTATCAAATGCAATAGCAATAGCTCTCTTCCAGAAACAATCACCATCTTTTTTGTACAGCTTGGCTACATCAGTAGGCGGAAGAGCTTTTAAGTAAGGGCTTGAGTATTGATTATGGGTAAATTTAAGCCCCTGTGCTTCTGTCAAAAGCTAAAAATTCCTGTCTCCCTTTTCCTCCAGATTGTTCTCAGCTTTTTGATCTTGCTTCTGCCTTCTTGTTCTTCCATCATTTGATCTTCAAAATAATTTTCTTCCCTCTCCAGTTTCTTACTAGTTTCCCATATGTTTGTACTCTCTCTCCCCATTGCTCCCCATCCTTGACAGCCATTGTACTGCTCCTGTCTCCCCCAACTCCTAGTTTTCCCCAGATGTTGAACAAGTCTATGATTTATGTTTCTTGAAGTCCACAGCTGTTGTCTCCCCTTGCAGAGGAGAGAAAGGTCTCCATGCCATCTACTCCATGCCTCACTGGAGATAAATGCAATTGCTCAGAGCAGGAACTGAGCAATCATGTTTGCAAGAAACTCTAACTTAGAGAACAAAACGAGGCAAAAAATCAGGAGGAGGCCAATGACGTTGGAAAGACACAGATCGCAGGAGGACATTTTTTTAATAGTATATAGGAAATTGTTAAAAGACTTTGATAGGAGCAATAACATAAATAACCTGGGTTGTTATTTAAAATTGCGATTAATGATAATATCGTAGAAAGATTATTACTTACTATTTCTTAGGCCAATTTTGACCATCAGGCAGCAACGTGCCATTGTGTCTAAGAAGACAAATGGTCTCCTGGGATGCATTAAAAAGAGCGTGGCCACCAGGTTGAGGGAGGTCATCTTTCCCCTCTACTCTGCTCTGGTAAGTCCCCATCTGGAATGCTGTGTCCAGTTCTGGGCTCCCCAGATCAAGAAGGACAGGGAACTGCCAGAGAGAGTCCAGTGGAGGGCTACCCAGATGATCGAGGGAATGGAGCACCTCTCATATGAGGAAAGGCTGAGGGACCTGGGTCTGTTTAGCCTGGAGAAGAGAAGACTGAGTGGGGATCTTATCGATGCTTATAAATATCTAAAGGGCAGGTGTAAAGAAGATGGGGTCAGGCTCTTCTCAGTGGTGCCTGGTGACAGAACAAGGGGCAATGGACGCAAGTTAGAACACAGGCAATTCCACCTGAACATGAGGAGGAACTTCTTTACTTTGAGGATGACAGCACTGGAACAGGCTTTCCAGACGGGTTGTGGAATCTCCTTCTCTGGAAATACTCAAAACCTGCCTGGATGTGTTCCTGTCCAGCCTGATCAAGGTGAACCTGCTCTGGCAGGGTGTTGGACTAGGTGATCTGCAAAGGTCCCTTCCAACCCCTACCATTCTGTGATACTGTGATTCTCTTAGGGATCAGGGTAAATTATGGTGTTTGTGCACAGGACAGGGGGAAGGTGACTGTCTAGGCAGATTGTTCTACTGTAAGTTTGTTAGGCTCTCTGCACCGTTTCTGAAAATACATGATGGGCTTGCTGGAGTAGGATCTGTGACACCCTGACCCACCACGTTCCCACAGGGAAGGTGGACAGGAGACTGAACAGCCCTACTCTCTTCCCCTGTCGACACTGGATCATATTGGTATTGCTCTGTGGTGTGAGCCAGCTTCTACTGAAACAAAGCCTGTGCTGAGGCATGCTGACGGTCTGTCAGTCATATACTTCTTGTTGACTCCAAATTCATTTTAAAAAAAACCTGAAACTGAGCAAATCTTTGATTAAAAGGGCAGTTGGTCAGACTAGCCTGACCTATCTCCTTCGTTTTAACCCACCATAATCAGCTTGCTTTCTCTGGTAACAAGAAATCATTCTGCAGCAGTCTACATTAAACCCAGAGTGTCTGTCAAAATATCTGAAAAGTAGGTTAAATCTGACACAAATATGATTTGGTTTTGTTGTGGTTTGTTTTTTTCTTTTTTAATGGCATGTTTTTGAAATAGGGTGATTAATGCTACTTGAATTAATGTAGAGGAGAGGAATGAGAAGAAACTAAATTTAAAATCTGTAAATTGAGAATGAGAGTGCCGAGAACAGATTTGCCTTGACCTGACATCTTTAATCTCTTCTTTTTTTTAATATTATTCCTGAACCTATAGAAAAAAAATATCTTTTACTACAAATGTATAGTTTGTTGTACTGAAGCACAAACAGGAAAGTAATGTAGGATCATACTGATTGTCTGACTGCACTTGTATGAAGGAAGGAAAACCTTAGGGGAATATAACAAATATCTTGCCATTAAATCCTACGCCTCTACATTAGAATAAAAAACCTTTCCTTTTTATCACTTTCTTTAAATAATCTGCCCTCACCCTCCGTGGCTCCACCCACCCTTTTATGCTGTTCTACTTTTTAAGCCATCCTGAGGTGTGCGTAAGGGCTGCCTGTGTCATTATTTTTGTTTTTATTTTTTAAACCTTGCCTCGCTGAGTTCAGCATTGCCCACGGGGATCCAGGCATATGTGATCTCTCCAAGTTTACGGCTTCATTTGCTCCCAGATGCGCAGAGCCTATTCTGATTGCTCTTTCAGAAGCTACAGCCAGACTTGCAGTAGCTTAGTAGCTCCGACCTTGCATTTGCTCAGGCACTGCACTACGCAGCCTGGTTGTATCACCTCCTCTCTATTGGGCACATTCTGATGGCCGTAAAAAAAATTAAATTTATTAAATTCTTGTATCCAAAAGCAGCAGTGTAGCTGGGCAATGACTGGAATGCTTTGAAAAGATTTGGCCATCGGGAAGATGAATATTTCATGTAAACATATAAAGCAGTGAAGGATGTCTTACGGTCCTGCCATTAAGATATTATTGTATCTTGAATATTAAGGTATTAAAAACATAATCCTTCCTCCTTTCCTCAACTTAGCACAGATGTCATCTATGGAAAAAGATGTAAATAGGGTCTTTCCCTTGGACAGCTTGGAGTTTGCTGTGAACCAGAGACGGCTGAACTGCAAAACAGCCTTCATCAGGTAGCTGATGCTGCCTGCTGGCAGAGACAGGATATCAGCCTGTGTGGGACACCCTGGATTTTTTAGGTGGAGAAGAGGAATTGGAAGCTGGCTAAGACCTGCCACAGTCCCCTTTTATTCACACCTGGTGTCCTCATCAAAGAGATTCAATGGGCAGTGAAAGCGACTCCCTGGCTTCAGGCATAGTGAAGTCCAAGCCTTTAATTTTTCCCACCATTTAGAACAACGCATGTTCAAGGGTAGATCTGCTGCCTTGGGGTATTTTCAGACCCCTCCTTGTCTTTGATCCCCTCCATGGGCAGCAAGGACAAGGCAAGGATGGAGGATCAGATTCTGTGAGAAAGGAAAGGTGGAGAGTTACTTCAGACTGCATCCTAGCACGTGTCCCTTGGAGCGGGAGACCTGCGGGGCCACCCAGCAGGTCTTTCTCCTGTGTTGTCCGTGGTTTCTTGCCCCCTTCTCTGCTGCGGTCCACATGCCACCACGTTCAGAGAGAGGCAAACGCCAGAGCTGTGGCCGCCTGGAGTGCAGGCTGTGCGGCTTGCGCAGGATTAGGAGTGGGTGACAGATGCACAAGGTGGCCTGAGGGCTTGGAGAGTGGCTGGCCAGGCCTAAATACCACAGCAGGCGGTGCACACAGCTTATACTGCAGGATTCAGGAGTTAGAGAGGTCTGGGGGATGCAGGAATGTGGAGCAGGGAGGAGGAGTGGATTCAGACACTGCTTGGTAGGAGGGAGGAAGGTGGCAGATGGGTTTTAAGAAGGTGGAAGAGACCTAACCCCGATTTAGGGCTTTGGTTCAGGAGAAAGAGCTGGTGTAACAGCAGCGTGGTGAAATTCTGGTTTGGGAAAATGCAGTGGGCTCAAGATCGCACGGGAGGAAATAAACGTTGAGCTAAAGGCATGTAAGGATTTCTATGTAAGTGTGAGGGTTTTGCTTACATACATATTGGACCACAGCTCCTGGTGTTACTGATGCCTGTGCGTTGCAGGTCCCGTCATCCGGCTGAACATGAGCCAGCAGTGTGCCCAGGTGGCCAAGAAGGCCAACAGCATCCTGGCTTGTATCAGGAACATCGTGGCCAGCAGGAGCAGGGAAGTGATGGTGCCTCTGGACTGGGCACTGGTGAGGCCTCACCTCGAGGGCTGGGTTCAGTTCTGGGCCCCTCACTACAGGAAGGACATTGAGGTGCTGGAGCGTGTCCAGAGGAGAGCCACCAAGCTGGTGAGGGGTCTGGAGAACAAGTCACACGAGGAGAGGCTGAGGGAACTGGGCATGTTTAGTTTGGAGAAGAGGAGGCTGAGGGGAGACCTCGTTGCCCTCTACAGCTCCCTGAAAGGAGGGTGTAGAGAGGTGGGGGTTGGCCTCTTCTCCCAAGGGAATAATGACAGGAGCAGAGGAAAGGGTCTGGAGTTGGGGCAGGGGAGGTTTAGATTAGATCTTGGGAAGAATGACTTTCCTGAGAGGGTGGTC
>VXAK01012496.1:117456-231750 GCA_013399435.1 Arenaria interpres | reverse complement strand
AAAAAAAAAAGTGAAATTCTTGTGTGACCATATTTTTAAATAGATCACATTATGCAGAAGTACCTAGAAGTCCTAAGTGCCTCAAATTCTGCGTGTGCAGCTGCATGTCTTCAGAGGGGAGTGATTTTTCTTCCTCCCCACTCCACTGCCTCCCAATGGGTGGCATTTCCCAGGACACCAGAGCAGGAGAGAGGCTAGTGATGAAACCTGAGCAGCTAGCAATTTCACACTAATGTTGATTTTGTGACTGAATGAAATATAGAAAACTCACCTTTGGAGACTTTTTATTTGGTGGAACCTTTAAAAAGCAGCTTTCAAAATAAAATTCCAAGCAGGAAAAAAAACCCAGTGCATAGGATGCAATGTGAGTGACAACATTTTCCTAATTCTTGATAAATTAATATGTAATCTTTTAATTTTTTCTTATTCTCACCCTGTTCTGAAACATTTCTCCTGCACCTGTCATAGGAATTCATAAATATAAGCACTTGATTTTTCTTTCACGTTTGGCCTGGCAACTTTACACTTCAGAGAACACTTGCTGACCTCTATCTCTATTTCTGAAAAATGCTGATTTAAAAACTTCAACTGTTTCCAGAAAAGTTTAGCTTCTGCAAAAAATCAGACAAATATATTCTGGAAAATAGGAAAAAGTTTCAAGATGATCTGTATCATGATGTAACAGTTTTTAGGCTTTGGGGGAGGGGAATTCCCCTGCTTATAACCACTTTGCACAATATTTTTTCAAGATTAAACTCTAATTTTAATTTTTTTTTTAATCTTTAGATTGAAATTGAATACTTAATTTCCTGAAAAAGATCTTTTTTCCTGCAAAAGACCACCCTTCTTGAGATCTTTGGGGTGTTATCCTGATTCAAGAAAGAAAAAAGTAAAAATTGCCATATAGAAACTGTTAGTAAGATAGGAAACCAATACCCAACTGGACCCATGGTACCTGAGTCTATTGGCCAGATTTTTGCATCGTAGCTGAAAGTTCTTATACTGCAGACTCCGGATTGAGTCATAATTTTGCTGTATTTCAAGGAGAAATCTGATTTGGATTTCTCTTGTCCCAGGACATTGTCCTCCCAAAGAGGATGTTGTCTGAGTTCTTCAGGGAGTGACTGGATACCCTTGTTCCATGTTCACCCTGAGTAACCTGAACTGAAGCATCGTCTGAAAGCCTTACACAGTTCTGTAAGATATTCTGATGAAATGACATGAATGAATTTTTCACTAGCTCTGCTGCCCTAACATGTATCATGAAAGGAATAAGAAACAAAGGCATCAGAAGGCATCTTTTCCTCTGTATGCGAAGAAGGAGAATTCTTTGTGGGTATATACAGTATCTTTTTACAGTGAAAGCTTCAATTTCATTCATGGTAGAGGTACGCTAGGTACATCAGTCACACCAATGCCCATATACTCTGTTGTTCTTTTAGATTAGGTTTGATGGAAAGAGAATGGAGCCTGTTTACATTTCTTAGGTGTTTGTGCCGTACCTTCTGTGTCTCTTTTCATTTGTGAAAGGATAGGATGAATGTGAATGAAATGTGGGGCCATATTTCCTAAGTACATTGACAGGACTTTGCAACTCATCCTTCAGATCACCTTACAAATGAGATTCAGCAAGTTTTTCAGTCTTTCCTGCATCTCACAATCTCCTTGAGTTTAATACTCTTTGTATTAGAGACATGTTTCTTTTGTAGCCTGTCTCTTCAAAGTCCCTGTCTGTTCCCCATGTTTCTTCTCCATTTATTTCCTCTTATCACATATTCAGAGTGCTCCTGGGGCTGTTTGACTTTTCTCTTTGTTAGTCAGAAGGTATCTGCTATATTGGTGTTCCATCTAAGGAGTCTCTAAGGGCTCCTGGGAAATATAAAATTACCCAGCTCTGTCTTCAGATCATCATGATAGTCCTCTAATCCCAGTGCATAATATCAGGATACTTTGCTTTATGCAGATGAACTTTACTATCTGAAGAAGAAATAAGATTCCAACTCCAGCTCAGTTAGGTATTTTTGAGTGCAAGCTCTCATTCTTCCCATCACCAGGTATAAATTTGTGCTAGGTCATTCAAGAGAAGGTCTGCTTATAGCTAACGTCCTGGTAGGTAACAAGCTGGTAGCTTACAAGAGGATGCGGTTTACAATTATAAGCCTTCAAAGTTCTCCCAGGGGACGTAAATGTAAAAGATTCCCTAGGCAAGGAGATGGGAATGTTGGTAGGAAGGAATAATGGAGGTCTGTTCCAAACAGACCAGAGCAGCTTTAGAAAACTTACCTAGAAATCAGACATTTTTTTAACTGAAAGGAAAGGTCTGTGCAAATGCAAAGGCAGGATTAACCCAGTCAAAGCACTAAAGAACATCACACAGGACTGTGTTTTTTTCCAAATATAGAGTTTATTTGTGACATATTTGGTAAAATAAGGAGAGATATGCTATTACATCATTGTCCAAGGGAAAGGATTGCAAAGCTATTTGTCTTTCCCTTTAGCCATTGTCATGATCTGGCCTTCCTGCTAGTGACCTTCCCGTGAATAATGTTGCCTTGAATACTGTGAAAAAGTATTACTGTCTCCACAGATACTAGCACGTTCTTGCATCAGACAGGCAAGATGAGATTGCTGTTATTTCCTTATTTTCCTACCCCACAGAAGAGGTGTTCAAAGGCCCTCTTCTTGCTTGTTACCTGGAGATCCTGTTCTCTGTGGCTGACTTGGACTGGTCCAGCAGTGGTAAAGATCTGCCCTAACTAGATTCCTGAGCAGGACACTGGGATTTGGAGTAGGCTGAATAGTAGGGTGAATTGACAAGTGATCCTTGGAGCATGAAACTAAATGGAGTCCTGTTGTGTTGCTTTGCTATGTTTATTTATGCATGTGGCTATTCGGAGATTTTCCTGTTTCCATTCCCTTCCCTCTTTTGCAGTCTCAGTATTGGTGGCTCCATGCTCCTGAGAATTTTAGTGTTTCTGAGTGGAGAAGACCCAATGGCAATGCTGACCAACAGAGTGTGGCATTTTTTTCCTACAACACAAAATAAAAGGAAGGAACTTTTGTTGGAGTTTTGGTTTGTTTCATTTTGTTTTCAAAAGCTATTTAGCTGGATTGATCCTGGCAGCAGGTAATCACTGCAGATGAAGCAAGCCCTTGTGATCCTTTCCCAGCTGTTTACCTGCTAAATGCTTTTATTTTTGAACCAGGGAGAACCTCTCTCTTCTGTCCAGGTACCTCTGAGCACAATGGGTGCTGGTCAGTGGTGATAATTCCACCATTCTGCAATAATCCAGAAAACCCTTATTCATAAAACAAAAACCCTTATTCATAAAACAAAAAGTAGTGTGTCTCCCAGACATCAGGAATATTCCAGTATCCTTGAGATTCTCCTTTGCTTTTTCCTCTGCTTTAGTTAATATGTATTTTTATTTTTGATTCTTTTTTGCGGCTGCCAGCAGAAGTCTATGCAGCCTTGAGTCTTGGAAGTCAGATGTTGGTGTTATGAGTCCTATTTTTGCTCTTAGTACTGGCAGGGCATCCCCAGGCGGTCCGAGGTGGCTCCAGTTCATGCTGTCCCTGGTTGTCGTGTCTGTGTGCTAGACAGAATAACTCTTCCTCTTGACTAGCCTTCCTGTTTATATTTTTTTTCATGTTTTCAAATTACTTCTCTTCTATTGGACCTTTTTTTTGGATCTAAGCCACTTGATAGTAATTAACAGTGCAAATGGCAGGCAGTTACAGTCAGTCTTCCCTTAAGCTCCCTTGGTTCTAAGGGGATCTGACATAAATATAAATAACATAATTACAGTGTAATCTATTTATGGACAAAGTTCAGAGTCTTGCTGAGGGTTACCCAGCAGGAGCAAGAAGGAGGAAGTCAGTGCCATCCACGCTATGAAGAAGTAGCACCATCCTGTTGAAAGGAAATCTTACAGTTGCAATATCATTTCCTATGGAGTTTCTGCTTTCACCTGCTATGGAAGGAGTGGATGCTGGTTTTTTGGAGGTCAAATGGAAATCACTATGATATTGCTAGTCTTTTTGCCAAACACCCACTACAGCCTGGGCTGCAGGGTCTGGCGCATGAGTTTGTTGCGCTGAATAAGGCTAAATATTTTCTTGCAATCACTTCCCTCCGTGCTCAAATATCCACCCGTAGAGGGTGTTTGTCAGGTTCCCTGTGCTTTAAGTGCAGAACACCTAAAAATAGGTAGATGTGGATTTTCTTGAAAATAAATGTATACATAATTAAAAATTAAAAGTTTGTAGGGATTGAAAGATTTTTTCCTCATTGGCCTCAAGGACTCAGGCCCCTGGTGATATGACTGGGATGGGCAGATGTCTTTTCAGGCCTCCTGAGCCTTTGCTCCACATGAAGCTGTGTTGAGAAGGAAGAGTGAAGGAGGAGAGGAAGAGGCAAGGCAGCAGCTTTCCTGCAGAGGAGCTTCACTTTCTGTACCAGTGGTAGCAAAAGCTGGGACTGCAGGCAGGAGATTGCTGTGATCTTGCCTTGTTTCCTGGCATTGGGCGGTGGTTTTTGCTACTGATCTCCTTTTGAGGTGACATCCAGTCTTCAACACTCAGTGCCTGGCTCTTTAGAGTATCTGTCTTCTAGATATATTGGACTGCTTTTATTGTTATTAAAATTAGAAGAATCATTTCCAACAGGAAGCTGACCAGATGTCCTCATTTAATCAGAACAGATCCCTTTTCCTGTGTAACATCCAGCTGTCCTAGTGCTTATCAGAGCAGACCTATTAATCTCAATTTTCTTGGTGCTGAGATTCCTGAAAGTTGTCAAGAATTTCTCACCAATAACTGCATCTCTGATCCTTTTCTCAGGAGTAAAATATGACTCAAAACTCTAGGAAATACTGGTTGGTGCTCAGAACTTCTTTAAGAAGAAAAGGAACTGATGCTCTATTTGCAAGGGAATGCTTCGCTCCCATCCCCGGTGTAAAATATTTTTGAAAGAGATCATTGTGAGAGTATTTTTGGTTTATCTTTGATTTAGCTTGTGAGCTATTTTTTCAGACTCTAGGAATGTGATCTGACAGAATGTGTATGGGATTAAAAAATACACATTTTTACATACTAGAGGGCTGGAAGAATGATGGCCACTGTTGAAATGAGACTGATCCACAGACTCTGAGTAGCATGGAAACTAACTCCTTGTCCCTGATAACAGCATAAACAGAACAATTAAGTTGGGAGGGTGCTTGAAGCTATTTTTATTCCAGTCATAAGACCCTGGTACATTGCATAATTATTTTGATATTAAGTATTTTATAATGTTTGGTTTCACCAGATTGGAATAAACTACTTTGGGATAAACTGTGCTTTCCACTGTTGGTGTGGTTTTAACTGAAATAGTGTATTTAATGAACAGAAATTCTTGGTGCACATAAGCACTCAGTCTGAACAGGGAAAGAATGGGATATATAATCCTAGGCAGCTACCAATATGGGCACTTCCTGTCCCACAGAAATCTGCCACTCTGCTCAGATATTTATTGTCCACTATAATTACAGCAAATCTTTAAATCCGTTCAGACATTATTTAGATGCTCTGGGGGCTCATGGTTGTTGTTTTCAAAAATTGTCCCAGGGTGTCTAATTTCCATTTGGCAAAACAGCCATGGTAGGCAGAATATGGATTAGATTTAAAGTCTCGGGTGACTTTCCACAGCAGCACCTTATTTACGCATATTTACTTGACTGGAAAAGTATGTTCTCAGATACGGGAAGATAGTCTTTGATAAAGTTCATTGTCTGTGTTTTTTGCAGTACACAACAAATTCCTTAAATGGTTTGTGAAAAGAAAACAGGCCCTAATTTGTTAGGACTGCTATTGACCTGGTGCTTTTGATCCAATTCGGCACAACAGAAGTCCAAGGAGATTCCTGGCAATGACAGCAATTTGAGCAAGATGGCAATTTTTTTAGGCGTTGTGGTTTGCAGAGTATATAAAACTGACATACACAGCTACAACGGTCTACTCACACAGAGACATCCAGCTATATGGCCAGAGGACAGGGTAAATGCAGTAGGCTCAGATGCTCAGCTGTACAAGGGAGGGCTTTGGGAAAGGAAACTGAAGACTTTTTCATCCCAGAATGGAAAGAAATGTTGTTCCAGAAAACCATTCTAAAAAAAGTACTTAATGTGTGTTGGGGAAAATGAGTGTATGCTGGAAAAAACTTTAAAAGGACCTTTCGTTGTCAGAATGCAGCAAAGGCAAGGGAGGAGTATTGTCCCATGGATGAAGAATCAGTCACAGCATATTTTAAGCAGCCAGCAATAGACCCTTTCATACCTAAAAATAAAGATCTGTGGGTCTTATCCAAAATCCATGGAAGCAAATGAGATTATTTTCATTGACCTTTTAATTGACAGCCATAAATAGAAGTTTTTTCTCTTTTTCCCCCTTCTGCTGGACAGGAGGAGAACATTTTGGGTCTCATAGGTCTCTTTGAGCTAAGCAGCTGAAAGACTGTGTCTGCTGATAGTTACACACAGATCCCCATCCATTCCCATTCTTGCAAAAAAGAGCACTACTGGTGGTGAGGTGAGCCGAGAAGGGGTGAATCATAGGAATGACAGCCTCCAACATGCCTAAGCATGAGGAAAAGAAAAGGAAATTATTTTTATATAGAAAACAGCAACTGGGATAACTCTGGTGTCATTGGTGGGGGTGAGAGAGTTAATTTTGATTTTAGTCAGGAAAGGAATGAATCTTCAGATACCTGTTCTGACTTTATAACATGTGCTATGATGCCATGCTCGGCAGGGAGCCTAGAGCTTCTGGTTAAGCAGTAAGACATTTGAGAAAGCTGTTTTCTTGATTTCAAAGCAGTGTATGTTGCAGTGGCAGAAAATGTAAGGTGTTTGACTGAATACCACGTATTCATGGTCAATACTCGGCCCAGTCCTGTTCAACATATTCATAAATGACCTGGACGAGGGGACAGGGTGTATTCTCAGCAAGTTTGCTGGTGATACCAAACTGGGAGGGGTGGCTGACACTCCAGAGGGCTGTGCCGCCATCCAGTGCGACCTGAACANGATGATTAAGGGATTGGAGCACCTCCCTTATGAGGAAAGGCTCAAGGAGCTGGGACTCTTTAGCCTGGACAAACGAAGACTGAGGGGAGACCTCATCTATGTTTACAAGTTCCTAAAGGGCGGGTTGAAGGATGTTGGAGCTGGACTCTTTTCAGTGGTTTCCAGCAATAGGACAAGGGGCAGCGGGCTCAAGCTGGAACATGGGAAGTTCTGTTCAAATATGAGAAAAAACTTCTTTACGGTGAGGGTGCCAGAGCCCTGGAACAGGCTGCCCAGGGAGGTCGTGGAGTCCCCTTCTCTGGAGATCTTCAACACCCGCCTGGATGCAGTCCTGAGTAATGTGCTCTAGGCGTTCCTGCTTCAGCAGGGGAGTTGGACCAGATCATCTCTAGAGGTCCCTTCCAACTCTGACAATTCCATGTATGCAATTCTGCACGGAAGAACCTGTCTCTCGGTATATTTACAGAAGGCTGTCCACTATGCAAATAGTAATCTCCTACAGTGCTATTGCTGTATTATAGTATTGGTTTAGCTCATTTGAGTTTATTGTGCTAAAAATCAGTGCAATGACTTTGGTGCCTATGGACTTATAGGCTTAGGGCACACAGTATCTTGAGCAGGCAAAGGTCATATCCTGTGTTGGCTTCTCACCATAATATTGGTAATCCTTCTGCTTGAAGGTAGGTCCCAGTCCTCCCATGTCCCTGCAGACTCTGTCTATGTGGGTAGCTAACTCCTCCTGTAAGAGATGCCTGGAAAGGTTTTGGATCTACATGCAGTAGTCCCTGGATTGCTTAACATTTCAGTCCAATCACTGAGTTTTGTCCCTCCAGAAATACTTAGCCAGTGTTGGGAACCAGAATCTTGGTACCTCATCACATCTACCACAGATAGAAAACATCTCCATTTGGACCTGAATTATTTTCTAACCATACTGTTGTATTTGTCTTTAAAATTATTTCTGAACTGTTCTCCTGATACCTCTTCACTTTTTCGATGCCGCAAGCTCCCTTGTTGGCTCTAGAGATGGATTTTTTTTTTAATGTCTTGCTGTTTTTTCTTTAATTCCTTTCTCCTGACCGGAGCAAAAAATTAGGACATGTAGTAGAGTCAAACCAGCCAGAGCAGGTGTGGTAGTGTGATGACTACCTTCTTTGAAGAAGAGGAGATTTTGGGTAGAAAAGAAGATGATCAGGGTTGGATTTCAAAATAAATGGAGGGGGGTACGTGTTATACTGCCCCAAAGAGTTGTCAGGACTCAATTGCTCAAAAGCTTTGTTTTAAAATTTGGAGCTAATATTATTAGTCTAGGTAAAGCCTTGGGTGTTATTGTTGAGTGGAAGGTGATTCTTTCTAGTGTCTGGTTAGGGCTTCATAGTCTGAAAACTTTTTACAACTCCAGGTGTAAGAGTCAATTAACTAAATATTCCTAGAATCAATTAGTGATGGCTTTTCCTAGAGATGAATTCAGCTTTCATTCCTACTATCTTACTTTTAAAAGTTTCTTATGACTACTTTAAACATATTTCAGACTATAGGTTTCCATACAAGCTTTCAACCTACAACGTAAAAATGAGAATTTTGGTTTGTATGGCTCTCTTTTTTTGTGGGATATGGGAGGGTGGGTAGGAGGGACAAGTGCAACATGCACCTTGGATAACAGAAACCTGAAAGAGGACCAAGAAATGTTTCTAGATCATTCTCTCACAATTTATTGTAGCTACCATTGTCCTTTCACAAGATTACATTCTAGAAAACAAGCTACATCTGTGGTGCTGTGAAAATTGTGTGTGATCTGTTCTCTGTGTCTTATGCAAAGTGGCATGGCACAGATCACATCCATGCAACTAGGTTTTTTTCCTTTCCCAAACAGTTTTAAAAGATGGCAGTCTGGCTACTAGGAACCACCCCTAGATCTTCTTGTCACCTGCAGTTCCCAGGCATGTTTAAACAGTTTAAATAGCATGGTCAGTATTTGAAACAGTGTCCTGACCTTCTTTTATCTACAAATACAGACTTAGGCATGCGCAACGGTGCCGAAAATGGCTATATTATTGAAATGTGTATTTCAACAAACCTGTGTCAATGTAAAATATTGCTGGTCTGTTTCCTCCCTTTATCCTTTATCCATTGGTACTCAATGGCTTTAAGTCCAGATGGAGAGCAGTGACTAGTGGTGTCCCTCAAGGGTCCGTCCTGGGACCAGTACTGTTTAACATTTTTATCAAAGACATAGACACAGGGATTGAGAGCACCATCAGCAAGTTTGCAGATGACACCAAGCTGTGTGGTGTTGTCGATACACCAGAGGGACGGGATGTCATTCAGAGGGACCTGGACAGGCTGGAGAGGTGGGCCCAGATGAACCTCATGAGGTTCAACAAAAGCAAGTGCAGGATTCTGCACCTGGGAAGAAACAATCCTCAGTATAAATACAGACTGGGGGATGAGATATTAGAAAGCAGCCCTGAGGAAAGGGACTTGGGGGTGCTGATGGACGAGAAGCTGAACATGAGCAGGCAATGTGCTCTCGCAGCCCAGAAGGCCAATCACATCCTGGGCTGCATCAAAAGAAGTGTTGCCAGCAGATCCAGAGAGGTGATTCTGCCACTTTACTCTGCTCTGGTGAGACCTCACCTGGAGTACTGTGTGCAGGTCTGGAGCCCTCAATATAGAAAGGACATGGACCTGATGGAGCGGGTCCAGAGGAGGGCCACCAAAATGATCAGGGGGCTGGAGCACCTCTCCTATGAGGACAGACTGAAGGAGCTGGGGTTGTTCAGCTTGGAGAAAAGGAGGCTCCAAGGAGACCTCATAGCAGCCTTCCAGTACCTGAGGGGGGCCTACAGGAAGGCTGGGGAGGGTCTGTTTACAAAGGCCTGCAGTGACAGGACAAGGGGCAATGGTTTTAAGTTGGAGAAGGGGAGATTTAGATTGGATATTAGGAAAAAATTCTTTACCATGAGGGTGGTGGAGCACTGGAACAGGTTGCCCAGGGAGGTGGTTGAGGCCCCTTCCCTTGAGATATTCAAGGTGAAGCTCGACGAAGCCCTGGGCAACCTGGTCTAGTTGGGGGTGTCCCTGCTGACTGCGGGGAGGTCGGACTAGATGACCTTTGGAGGTCCCTTCCGGCCTGGACCAATCTATGAATCTATGAATCCCCGTAAAGGAAATTCGGAGGCCTGGCCATCGTCTCCTGCCTGGTAACTGCAAATACTGGTGTGAAAGGATTCATCCTCTCAAGAAGAGAATAGAAACTGCTTGATATGTGAACCCCAAAGCATGATTCTCATTATTTACTCTGAGAGGACCTATTTGATAGGATTTTAAAGTACATGGTTAACTTCAGGCATGCATCTTCCCTTGAGCTAGGCAATGCTCATGCTCAGAGATAAGTACTTACACTGCGATGCAGCAAGCTGTTAAAGTAAGCTTGCCAGGCTGAATGAAGACAGCAGGAAGAGTCCTGCAGATAGCCATGTCCTTTGGTATAAACAAACTGGAACTGTGATTTGTCTCACGTCCTGATTCTGTCCATATTCCTATGCTCTGATTCTGTCTATTCTAACCCTGAAAGCAGAGTTTTGCTCATTAATACCAAATTCGTGTTTGTCTGGCAGCATCCCAGTCTCCCTGCATAGCCCTGGAAGATGCAGATGGTTACTTGCAATGCAGAAGAAAGAGACAGAAGGTGGTAGTTTTCCTTCATGGTACTGTCAGTTAAGTATCCATACACCTCTTTTCTTTGGGGAGAGGCAGAGGAGTTTGAGAGGGGAAAATATCTCTCATTTTGTCCCAGAGTGAAAACAGTATTTGAAGGTTTATTTAGTTATTTCTCATGAAAAGGAGTTGTTTTGAATTTTCAGCCACCTCTTGTTTCAAGGATTTATGAAATTGTAGGACAGTTATTTGCTGTCCTACAGCAAGTTACCGCTATTTAGGAGAAGCTGAATTTATCACGTAGCTTTTTTATATCAGTGCCCAGCATTTTAGGAGAAACACTCTGTGCTGTAAAGCTTATTATTAAATTGCATTTGTTAGTAATGCAAGAATTTGCTATTATGAAGGAATACCCTTAGGAAGGGTGTTCTAGCTCTGTTAAGATGGATTATTAAGATCTAGCATCACATATTGGCTTTTTTCTTTTTCTTTTTCTTTTTCTTTTTCTTTTTCTTTTTCTTTTTCTTTTTCTTTTTCTTTTTCTTTTTCTTTTTCTTTTTCTTTTTCTTTTTCTTTTCTTTTTCTTTTTCTTTTCCATCAGCTACCATGCCACCTACTCAGAAAGCCTAGTTTGCTGTTGAGCTGTCTGGGTCTACAGAAGATTGTTTTACCTGTCATTTAGATAATGTTCAAATCACCGTTCTTTTCAAATGCAATAAAAGATGGTTGTAAAGCGCTCGGTAATTTGGAGTTGTCTTGATATTGTCTAGGTCCGCTGTCTGGCTCTGTTAATTTACTGTAAGTGGCTTTAGGATGCTCTCCAGTGATAATGTTCAGGAAACAAGAACAAAATAAGATCTCTTCTTCCAATACAACAGTGAAAGAAATCTGAGTTAGTAGTTAAAGAGTTGCTTTGGGAAGCTGCACGATCTAGTACTAATTGTAGCATCACCTTAAGCATGTAGCCTTTGGTTTTCAGATCTCCATCTATCAAGGTTGCACTTTGCAAGGGTGTCATAATGAGTGCAGAGCTCTTCATGACCCCACGTGGTAGGTGCTATGGGAGGACACTGTTTCATGATTAAAGGGGTGGGTGAGAATCATGGAATTTTAATGTAAAACTAACTTACGATACATACACAGGACCAAAGATGTTTGTAACACTGGATGCTTTTTGTGATGTGGAGCCGAACCTTTTGAACTCCAGCCAGCATTGCTGGTCATGCTCCTGACATGCCTCCTAGCTGATTCCACGGAGATTTCCTTGCATTTTGTTCAGAATGCCTCCTCTCAGATGGTGTTTCATATTCTCATGACTTCAGACTGCCTGTTCTGAAATACCAGCATGCCTGCTGATCACTCCTATATGCTCTACTGACTCAGTAATGCTGCTCTCTGGCTGGTGTGGGATTTCCTTCTGTTTCTCAGGGATACAGTGTCAGCTTAGCTGTCCTGAGTTTACGTGTCCTGAAAGCCTATTTCCTCATCACTTGTCAAGCCACATCTGCCTTTTCTCTTCCTCCTACCCCAGACCTTCTGTCTGTTTTATGCGATGTTGTTAGACTTCCAGTTCCTCAAACAGTTCACATGTGGAACTCACTTCAAGCTGAAGTAAAGGTGGTTGAAGGAGGGAGGGAAAGGCTATATCCATTCAATTATAGACACTCCCTAGACAAAAAGAAAGGACTATTTATCACCTTAGATTTTCTGCAATTTTAGGATGGGAAAGGTGGTCCTCTTTTTTCAGCCAGAGACAGATTTGGCAGAGTTTTAGCAGTAAAGGAAATACATCCTTTAGTATATATGATTGCATGCAAGGTACTGGGGATTTCCTGCTGAAAAAACTACACTCTTTGCATCAATTTTTGCTCTGGCTCAATACTTCGCAGCCCTCAGGAAGTTCTAACAGTGGGAGGAAGGCAGTTTGGGTAGAGCATCACTGTCCACACTGGGCAGAACCTTGCCTGTAACTCTGCAATATCCTTGTCCCTCTAGTCCTTCACCTTTCACAATCAGCCCTCCGTGCTCCACATGATGGAGAAGGAAATAGGCGTAACAGGGAACCTGAGAGAACCCAATTTTGCATTCATGACAGTGCTTAAGTGCTCTGGTGTGGTAGCAGAATTTCTTCTTTGTGAGGGAGAACATATTAGATAATTGCCCTAATAACTTACCAAGCATCCTTCCTAATCAAGTTTTCCACAGAACATACATTTCTTTACTGTGCCTATACTTTGTATCCCTCTTCTGTGAGGAAGTTTTCTGTTGCACAACTTTCTGGACTCCTCCAGCTTAAGAGTAAACCTTCTCCCCTCACATGTCAAATGCATCTGTTGTGCCCGCTGTACATTTTCTTGTATCACTGGCTTATTTGGATGGACAAACTGAGCCACCAAGGGGCATATGTAACTTAAGACCCCGAAGTGAGACAGTAACAGATGAAGAAGTAAAGATTGCACAAGTCTAGTCTCCAATGCTAAACCAATGAGAATATACACTATGTCTCATGCCATGAAAAGATGCTAGTGAGAGACACAAACTACTACCATAAAAAGAACAATTTAGGCTATATATGTTCCCTGACATTTGGAATGTTCTCTTTCTATATGTAAGCGGGATCCTCTAGTCGGTATATATCTATGGTGGTATCTATTTCATATGTTCAGGCTGAAACCTGTCAAATATAACATGAAATTGAAAAATCTGATCCTGAAATGATGATGACAGTGTGGTAAAATTGTGGGAACTCACAGACCTACATGCTGAGTTCCCATTTACTCTAGTAACATGCAGTGTGCACACCATATACTTTGCGATAGCTATTTTTATATTAGGTTTCTTTTTTGCTTCATTTTTTTTTTTCCTTCAGGTTGTGATACTGGTTACTAATCTTCAGCATTTGTATAGGCTGATAACAAAAGGACAAGTAAAATATAGATACAAAGGATTATTCAGTACTTTCCATGTCCATTGCCCATTTGTCAATCTTGCAAAACATTTTAATCTGTAATGTGACAGATATAATTTGTTTGACGTGAGAACTTTTGTGCTCAGTGCTCTACAGCTTTAAACTCAGCAGGCACTCTTTTGTACTAAGCCTCATTTTGTCCCCTGAAGGCCACAGTCTTTACCACTTGAGGCAGAGACTTTTTCCTCTTTCGACAACTGCTTACTTTTCTCTCTTTTTAAATAATTTTAGCTGGAACTTTTACTTTAGAGTCTGTGGGAAAACAAAATTCTAGCATTAGAGTTAAACAGTTTCTGCTGATATCCCTCTGAACTATCCCACCTGCATGTTTGAGTGATGATTTTTTTGATCAAAATAACTAATTTTATTTTAACCAAGGAATATATATAATGTGATACTTCAGATAAAGATTACGAGGATCAGTGGAGCAAAAGGGAAGAAACAATTCTTTGCTACAGATCTGGCATTTTACCTTGTTTTTTCACTACAATAGTTTCTCACTTGCAGAAAAACCTCACTGGGATCTCATGAGAATAATCTCATTCCTGCTATGGTAAGCCAGGAGCCCCATCTTCCTCCTCGTATCTTCTTCTCACAGTTTGGGCAAGAAGTAATTCACGTTACAGCTGATAATGACCTACCTGTGGGAAGACTCACAAATGTGAGTGTTCATTGTTTAGCTCAAGTTTATGTGTTCCCCTCACATACTAGGGCATCAATTCAGCTTTTTTTCCCCTTCTTTCTGCTACTATTCCTGAAACTTGTAAGAACCTTGAGTCTTTGAGATTTCCATTCCTCTGATAATTTTGGATAAAAATGGGTAGTAAGTTGGAGAGAAAGGGAAGGGATGATGTACCTTATTATGCGTTAGCTTAATTGTCTTAGGAAATCATGTCTCAAGATTATTCCAGATCATTCTGTACACACAGGAAACTCCTTACAGAAGTGTAAAAGTTCAATCTATCCTACTGATGTTAGAAAGTTGGAACTTATTGCCATCTCAGCAAATTCTTGGATTATAATTTAAGTAATTTGGGTAGTTTGTCATCCAAAGCCCTGTTTAAAAATAGTTAACCGTTCATAGTCTTATTTCTACTAAAATGTTCATGGAATTTAGGAAGCCTAGCTTATGAAAGAGGTTCTGTGATGCAACTTAATAGGTATCTCAGTATCTTTAAGAAACTGAGACCACATCTCTCTTTGGGAAATAATTCTTGAATATGTGGCATGGTACTCTTCCCCTCATCAGGAACATACCTTCTGTAAGAAGAGGCCCAAAGACAGATTCTGAATGCTTTCCCACAAACTTCCATGGTAATAGAAAATGAATCAGGCTTAAAGGCTTCAGAGATTAGACTATGCAACAACAAATGTGATACTGTGAGGCAAATCAGTCCATCTCAACAGTGGGCCATGTTTGTTGTATTTCTTATAGCATCACTATAAAACTTTAATCCTTCCGGGCATGAATATTATCCCACTAAGTACTAACAGTATCTCCATCCTTGTTTCCCGGTCTTATCTTGTTGAATCATATCTCATTAATTCCTTGCCTTTCACTTTATCTTCCACCTCTGGTAAGGCTTGCTTTCTGCTTCCAAAATGGGCTTGGTACATTTGAGCCTGAATATGTCCATGCCATCAACCCATCTGGGTACTCTGGTATGCAGTGTCATGCAACCAACTTTCCCAAACTCTTTACTCCTCTTGTTCTGGTTTCCCACTGCTTTTCTCCCCCTTTCTGCCAGATGCTGCCTCATTCTGCGTCTGACTTGAGGATATTCAATCAGTTCTACTTTCTGCAGCTTGCATCCCACAGCTGTTATTTGATCTCATTCCCCCCTCCCCCCCCTTTTTTTCCCTCTTCCCCCCTTCAGTTTTGATCTAGTTCCAGAGTTTCATTATCTAATTGATTTGTTCCGGCAGACGTTTAATTTCTTCATCTTTTAATAGGTCTTATGAGTCTTGTTTTCTCACTTTGGAGCTTAGTGAGGGCTGCTTTTCCCATTTAATACATACAGGCTGCCAATCACTTCTACCAGACTTCATCTCAGGCTCCAGCAGTCTCTGTTATGTTCATGGTTGCTTTCTGGTCTTTCCCAGTAGTTGTTTGGCTTAGAACCAAAAATGCAAGAGAACACAAATGCCCGTGTCATGATCTGCCATTGACATTATAAGACAATTACCAGCTTACTTTGGTGATTTTCACTCTAGAAATGATAGCTTTCTCTAATATTTCTGTTTGCGGTTAATTTTTGAGGATGCTTTTGAGACAGACTGGAGAAGTTACACTTCCTGCAATAAAAGCATGTTGAGTCGCCTTCTTGCCAAGTTTCAATACGCAGGAATCAACCAAGCTGTGCGTCATCTTGATTGTGACGGAACAATGGTATACCCTGAGAGCTGCATGCTGAAAAGTACCAGTTTTCTGTACAGAACTTGGGGGTCAGTTTCCAATCAACTTGTCTCCTGGTTATATGTGGGTTTTTTCCTCTTAACAGGAGGATCTTTGTCTCATCTAGGGCTTCTAGATAACTGCTGTAATATAGGTGTAATATGCAAGTAGCTTGAAGAAGTGTTATTTGAACGAACAAGGAAGATGTCTAAGAACTTGAAAAAGTTGCATTTTATATGAGTTGTATCTTACCCAATGCACATGTATTTATTTAGGTATTTTAGGGTTCTTCAGAAATATTTTGGTCTACTAAGAGTATAGTATTGATTTGACATACATGAACAGTGTAGTGGAAGAAGGCAGGAAGAAGATCACACTGATGATGTGAATGATGTGATTTTTAATTTTTTTCCATATAAATGCTACTGATTTCTACAAGGAATAATGATCCATATTTAGAGCTGCTTGGAGAACAGGATCGCTTTATATTTTGCTGGAGAAATGGAGGGAAAGTGGAGATTTCTAAGATCCTGTACAGTTCAGTCATACACTGATGTCTAGCAGGTGTTCAGTGTGGTAGCAGTGCCGTTTTTCTGCTACTTTTCAAAGAACATTAGGGCACCACAGTTTTAGTCAAAAACTGAAACTATTCTTATCCAAGAAACATAATTAAATCAGTTTATTCTGTTCACTATGCATTGTTTTTATTATTTTTGTGGGTTAATGAATTCCTTGACTGAAACTTTGTGTTGCTCTTCCGTAGTAACGGAAGAAAGAGCCATACCACTTTGGCCTCCCTATTTAACTGACATTTTATTTTACTTTAACTCCAGATAACTTTTTGGATGGAGAAAAATCCTTCTTCAAATGAATGGGTAAGACTGTTGGTTGATGTGAATTGGTGTAGTACCACTAAGGGAGATGAGACACCTACACATTATCAGCTAGATGCCTGACACAATGTAGTCGTAACAAAAGCTGGCTCTCCCAGAACTGCCTTCATGACAGTTCTTCTTGTTAGTGGGGCAAAGTTTCACAGGTTATGTTAGTCAAGCAAGTTGGGTCTACCACCACATGACTGCTCAATGCTTAATCCATCTTCTTTCTCCTTTCCTAGGATGAAATGTGACTAGTGAGCCTGTCACCATACTGCTCTATCACTAAAGTCTCTAGGTTTTGGAGGGACTAAGAGTGAAAATGCCACGTTGTTTGACTCCTGACAGAAGAGCAAGGTGACTTTGTGGTCACCTTTAGACATGGTTTTGCTGTTTGATCTCTTTCCATCTGTCCAACTTCAGTCATTTAATGGATAAGAGTCACCTGCCATCTTTGTTGCTGCTGACATGAACTCCAGGAGAATTCTCACCCAGGCAGTTTTATCTTCCTGCTCTGGAAGAAACCTATCACTAAAAGCTGAACTACAAGGTTGTATATCCTCCTTGTGACTAAATTCAGATGTTCTAAGCTGCCTGACAGGCAAGAAATAGTACCCATATCTTGCGCTTTTGTTAAAAGGCACTTCTGACTCCAAAACTGAGTTATTGGCTTTGGAGACCCAAATCCAGCTGGCTTCTGCTAGCTTCCTGGGCTGCTCCAGAGCATGGGCTTCCACTGGCAGTGAGTTTGAGGGTGACGCTGTACCACAGCCACCCTTTGGGGTGGGAAATTGGTGGGAGTTTTACCAAAGTCTTCAGTGGGATTAGTCAAACCAACAATGAAAATCCCTTATACAAAGTGGATTCTGTTATGCTGTTATCTTTACAAGAAACCAAATAGTGATCTAACCAAATGAGAAGGATTGGGGACAAAGAGTTAGGAAACATAACGCTGGATTAAAAAAATACCACTGTACAGAGAGAAATATGTAAGCACACAGACAGACCACCCTCAAAGTATTCAAAGTGTTTTAAATAGCAAAAATTCTGAACTGCAGTGATAGACGTCCAATGTGCAAGCTAGTTTAATACAGGGCAAGGCAACAGGCAAAATAAGCTATGCCTCAAATAAGGGAAGTTTCAATGTCTGTGAGAGAAAATAAATATCATGTCTGCTTAGTCTGACATAACTTGGGAAGGAAAACTGCTTTGAGTGGCAATGAAATCTTTGATTCCATTCTTGAAACACTTACGCAAGAGCTTAAAGTGGTAAGAAAGGGCAAAAATCAGGTCAGTCTGCCTTGAATTTTAGAAGTTTCTTTTACAACCCTTTGTCAAAGGGGTGCTCAAACAGCAGCTACTTAAGTGACACGAGGTTTAAATGGATGTTCATGAACCTTATAAACAAAAAAATGCCATTCTGACTGTGGAACTTTGAATCTCTGACACCTGGGTTCTGTTTCTGATATTGCTCATTAAACTTTGGTGAACTGCATAATTTTTCTGAGCCTTGCTTTATTCATCTGTAAGAGATACTTAGAAGCATTGTGGGAAACAGTTGATTGTATGTGTATATGTATCTTTCAGTCCCTTTTATTTCCCAAATAAAATTTCCCAAGAAAAGTGTTGTATTTTAATTCTTCTTTTCATTCTGAAGGTAGGAAAAGTCATATTTGTAAGGCTTTTCCACAGAAACAAAATGAAAAAAATACATATGAAAGTGTCAGAATATTTATTTTGATAGAAATACAGTTGATATATAGATTGAAATACAGTTGAATGTAATGAGATATATGATTGTAAAAAATACAGACTTAGATTTAGTTTTGAGTTTCGGCATGAACCTAAAATATATCAACTATACAAATTAAATATTTAAATGTCATCTAAATTAATTAAGAATGTTAAAATACATTGTTCACACCTTTTCCTTCACAAGGAATTAAACAAGTTGGACCACCTTCTGCAAAACGTTATGATAGAATTTTTCAACAAACAATTTTCCTTCTTATCTTTCACTAAGTAGATAAGTGGCCACAATTTAATTACGTACATCCAAAAGAGAAGCAGTTTCATTAAAAGTATTTATGTAAGTTGCCATGAAATAAAAAGGAGTCAACTTTGCTTAGAATGAGCCAAAGCCCTTGTAAATTTGAGAGATTTTAAAATACAAAATGACAAAATACATGAGATGGTGAGTAGAAGATGGCAGAAAAGGTTGCTGGTTTGCTAAAGCTGCCTTCGGCTTGTTTCAACAAGTAAACTAAGGTTCTGATCAATTGTAGTATTTAATCCATGGTGAATTTCTTTACTAAAACCAAACATATTAAGTGTCTTTGATTTTAAACTATAATTGTATACACTGTTTTTCGCTTCCTGTGTTGTTGAAATACATACAACTTCATTTCACCTTCTGCATTACATTTGGGACCCCATTCTCTTTTTTTTTCCATATGACTTCTGAAACCGAAACATGATTTCAAGGCTGAGCTGTAGGACTGAATCCAAATCTTGGAAGCGATTGGACATGTTCTTTTTTGATGAAAGGGTCTTCAGTTGCATTGTCCGTATACTGTGTACACAATGTATCAGTGGATCTATAATTTTATCTTTGATCATTCTTATGTGAAAAGACTATCTTGTTGATAAGTTCTGCCTATGAGATTCTTACAGGATAAGGTGTCATGTGAAGTAAGCAAGGAAACAGAAGTTACTACTGGAAAACTTTTTTTTTTTCTTTTTTTGTTTCATTTGACCTTTCTACTGTGAAGGTAAAGCAGAAATTCAAACATAAAAGCTTGAACTTCAATATGTTTGCTTTTAAACTTCGGTATGTGAGGAAAAAGAATGTAATAAA
Source organism: Arenaria interpres (assembly GCA_013399435.1). Classification (NCBI taxonomy): domain Eukaryota; kingdom Metazoa; phylum Chordata; class Aves; order Charadriiformes; family Scolopacidae; genus Arenaria; species Arenaria interpres. The sequence continues at coordinate 211,931 of VXAK01012496.1, read as the reverse complement.
ATAAATGCAAAGCTCTTTGCCAGCAGCTGTTGGACATTCTTTTCAGACTGTACAAACAGTGTCCTTCTTAACTATAGCTCTGCAGTTTATACAGTTTGTATACACATTCTTATTTTATTTTCCAATTAAAATTTGTAATTATTCATTCTATTAACGAACAACAGCAAATAAAACTCCTATAACATGCTGAAATTCATATCAGTGGGATGATATTTATGGTAAAAGAAACTGTGATGTTTACTATAGCACAGAATTGGTGCCTCTATGATGTTATGTTTTACTTTACTTTTATATCAAAACTCAGCCGTGTGGGACATTTTTCTCCTTTTCCAAATCTAAGGTCATGAACAGCTGTTTCTTGATGAGGACTCCTTTTGTAGATTCCTTAAAAAGACCTTGATCTCTTTCTAGCTAACCATACTCGGGCTCTCTCTCTTGCACAAGATAACTTTTTCACTCTGAGATAATCTTTACTGGAGTATGCGGAGCTTTCACACACCTCCATGACTGAAAATGCACAGCTAAATAGACGATGGGGAGAGTGGTATCTATGTTGTGTTTGAAAGGGAGTTTTTCGGTTTTAAATATGTGAAGGAGATTTGGAGGCAGGCAAGGAGCCAGTCTGGAAAGGTTCAGGAATATCTAACTGCACTAGAGAACATCTTGTGGCCACCATTTTACTGTGTTGCAGTCTACATAAATTAATCATATCTTGCAAGTCAGAATCTTAGACAAGCAAAGGTGTATGTGTATAGTCTTCCAGAACCACTGGTATGGTTCAGAGAACATAGAAGGTTTTCAAAACTTTTTGCAAACTTGCAAAAAGCCCCCTCTTGGGGAACTACTCCAGTTCTGATGGTTCTTGTTAAATTATTTACTTTGCTGTTTAGGAAAAAGGAAAATATTTGTGAAACCAGGCTTGTCGAGTCCTTTCTCATTCTGTGTCTTCAACTCTGAAGTTAGTAGGCAGGTTATTCTGGCGTAATGAGTTACTGCTCATTAGTTCAAACAATTCCCTAAGACTATGTGGGTGTGTGGTTTTTCTGTTTCCTCTAACAGCAAATTAAAATCTTTTAGCTTAAATCATCCTGAAGAGAGTTTAAAGGATTGAAGCTTGCACTATGAACCCACTGAGCTCTAAGACTAGTAATGGGCTGCGTGGAAACGTTAAGCAGAAGTAACTTACTGTTTGCAATGGTTTATCTGTATTCCAGCATGACATTATCAATTTAAGATACAACAGGCTGAAATCATTGGTCTCTTTGGTCATGTGTCATTTTATTTTTAGAACCAGTTTTATATATTGTGGACCTTTATTTTATTACAGATTTTAATACTAACTCAAGAGAACATGTTCCTTGTAATTTCTTTGTGCTTAGTAAATGGTGTTTGATTATTTCCTAAGTAATAATTTTACTTTTACTTGTGTAATGGTTTAACCTGAAGAAGGTGTTGATTATAAGAAAATGAAAATGAGAAATGACCTAAAACCCTCAGGATTTTTTCAGTCTTCATGTTGTACCCTTCCTGCATAGCTTATGTGGTTCAGAGTGATTTCCCAAAATAGAATCAGTCATTGAAAAGCCCAATGTTCTCCTGAATTTCTGAGAAAATATTTCTTCTGTTACAGTTGAGGGGATGCCACATTATGGATCAGGTCTTGAAAATAGCTGAGTTTCTTCAGGATGTATTATCTTTTCTGTTACACATGAACATCCCCATCTCCTCCACATGAGGTCTTTCATGTTTTATACACAAACAGGGGGTTGTTCAGGATAAATTGGAGCATATTTTGGCTCATGACACCTCATTATCACAAGAAAAAAGTAAAGTTCATTTGTCAGAGGCCAGGTTGAGAACCCTGCGAAAAGTTAGAAAACACAAATGTTTTGTACTGCAAACTGACAAGATACAGAAGTTAGCAAGGCCATTTCCACAATGAAACTCAAGAGTACAGGCTAGAAAGCAGGGGAGAATTATTTGTTTGCTTACAATATATTTGGCATGAATTAGAAAAGAGGAAGAGCTCCAGACATATCATGCCAATCTTCAGTATTGTTTTGTCTGATGTTATTCAGAGAACAAGTGTAGCTGGTCTGAAATAAGGAACCTATCAGAAAAATGTATTAGTTGGCTCGATTTTTTTTATTTTACCATGAGATTAGTTTTAGTGTTAGAAGGTATTTAGTTGCATTTTAAACTTGTGAGAATACTGAATATGTGCAGGGAAGAATTTATATCTTTTCCCGTGGCAACAAAACACATCTTTATCTGAAAAAAAAAAGGCAACCCCCCCCCAACCCATAAAAAAAACCCCAAACCACCAAAAAATAAAATAAAAAAACCAAACCACAAACAACAAAACCAACAAAACAGTCTGTATTGGGAGACTCAAAATAAGTTTCTCGGAGTCCCATATCTGTAAATAGGCAGATGTATTTTTTACAACTTCCAGAAAGAAGATTTAGCACTCATTGGGTCATACACAGATTAAAGATCACAAAAAATGTTTTGTTACTACATTTTCCATGAAAAATGAAGGGTTTGAGTGAGATAACTCCCCCCTCTTCCCCTCTTGGACTTGGCTACAGAGTAAAATATATCAGTATTTGCAAACAGGAATTTAAGGCAAAATGAAATATATGATAATTTACTGTTTTATTCTCTGATTTGGGAACACAATTAATTTGAATAATACGTGGGGCACCTCCATCAGACTGCAGAAAAATTGAATTTGTGATTATTTTGCTATATAAATATATAAAAATGTCAAAGTGGCAGCCAGTGTGAATGCTGCTCGCTCACTACACCACAGCTTCTCCATTTCGTATCAACAGAAATTCCTGAAAGGTCTCTTTCCTGAGAGCATTTGAGATAGATTGCTTTGAGAAGGATCTGGGATGAAGCAGGCAGGAAGGGAGACATAAGAAGGGTACGTGCAGCAGGAGACTGGTGCAAGGAGACAGGAAAAGGGACAGGGGACCCCCATGCAGCAAGGAGCAGACCTGAAGTGTGCTTTGGGTGAGATGAAAAGCAACAAATTTTCCTTATTCAAGCAGTTCTATTTTGTCCTAGCTGTGTTGAAATAGTTAACAAAAAATGTAATTTTTGAGTTGGAAGTCTTTATTGTCCTACATTTTTTACTTTAAGGGGAGGAAGAAGGACTTCAGTCGCCAGGCTTTGGCTGCACAGAGGAAAGGGTTGTGGGGGCATGTGCACCCTTTATGGACTGCATAGTTCAGCAGGATCCCAGTTCTCATAGGAGGATGTAGGCACAAGAAGCGACCAGTGTGTCCAGCAAGGCCTCACAACTTACTCACAATCTAGCTATGTTAACTTAGTGTAACTTAGCCTTTTGTAACAAAATTTACTTGGATGGATCTAAACAAATAATTTTCATTGAGCATTTCAACGGGGAAAGCAATCAGTTTTGGACAATCTGTAGCAAGGAGCACTCTGGGCAGAACCCATGCAGCGCTTAGGGATGTCCTTACTCATAGGACTGAGAGTGTTTCGTTGTAGTGAAGAGTCGGGTTATGGTCTGAGGGTTCTGTGCTTTTTTTGATGACTGTAGAGTCTCTTTTTGTTTTCCTGAGCATGATTTGGTATATCAGACTTAACAGCTCCTCTAATTGATCTCTCTCCCAAGAGATCTCTTCTGTTGAGCAGATTGTGTAGAAGTACAACTTAAGTACTGTGGTCACTTTCAGAAGATGCCTTTCTCTGTCCATTAAAATAGGATATCTTTCAGCTTTTCTTGATTTTTCATTCATTATATACCAGAAAAACATTTTTTGCAAATGGAGGGACTGTCCTGCCAACACATGGCTGCCTCTTTATCTGACTTTATGTGCTTTGCTGGGTCGATCCAGTATGATCAGTTCTTCATGCCTTTTCACGTGGTCTTCCATTCTTTGCCTACAAGGTTGCAGGTCCTCCTGATTATTTACCAATTTCCAGTTCTGCTTCAGCACCTGGCTGTGGATGTGGATTAACTCACAGAACTGAGAAAGGTAGCACAGCTTTATCTAGTGCAAAAAGCGTTCTTAGTTTGTAGCCTTGTTATCTGGAATTATTTGAAAGAAAAAATAATCCAGCCAGGGATCTCAGACACTGTGACATGGCACATGTATGTTAAACAAAGAAAACCCTCCTTACAAATAAACTAGTGAACTTTATGTGTCTTTTAGCCTTTTTTATTTATCAAATGAAATTTCCCCTCTTTTTCCTATCAGTTTTCTTAACAGTATGAAACTCTTATTCCACACTTCATTAGGGTGAAACAAATAGGATTTGTTTTGAATTTTGTATTGAAATTTTTGTATTGAAGTTTTCATAAAAGCTGCTTTCAGATCAATTAGTAACAAAGCTCAACATTGCTCATGGCTGATGCTAGTTCAGAACAGTTCTGCAGGTACTTGAGGCTGTTCTTGTGAGATGCAAGAGGTTTGACCTAAATGTAGCAGCTCTCAGCCTCTCTTGTTCTGCTGATCTTTCTCTAGAAGTCTAAGACAATACAAAATGGTCAAAAGAAAAGGATCTCTGGATGTAATTATTGATTTTTCAATTAAATCTTAATCTATAAAATCAGTTAAAATTAGGCAAATATGTCACAAAGTTCAGATTTGCTGATCATGAATTTGACCAAGTAACAGTCACAACTGTGTAGGAATTAAGTGGGAAAAAGGAGATCTGTCCATTAGCTGACATATCAAATTAATACAGTCAATGATCAAGTAATGAAAGTAACACAGCATGAAGACACTTTTCTATTTAATGCTGAACTTTTTACAGGAACATTTACAGCAGAACAATTAACAACAGACTGAATAAATTAAACATTTTTAGCATCAAACCCAAACTTGTTTACCCACAAGCACTTGAAGCAAATTTAGACTTCTGGATCTCTATATGCTGAATATGATACGGTTGATGTGGACCCTCTCAGTTTACTTGCTTTTGGACGCTGTAGCAGTTAGCTGATTTCACTTCCTCCTGTAAAATACAGCATGGCCTTTGCTGGATCTTTTCACTGTCAGATGCCTGGCAATTTTGAAAGTAGGAATTGTGTAGCTTATAAATTTAGGAAATGGTGACAAATGTCTTTTTCATAAGAACTTCTCTGAGCGTGTTCAAATTCAAACACATGCTTAGAACTTCGAAAGTGTCAGAGAGGATGGAAATGTATGATATTCCACCCTGTCGGAAAACAGGAAAAAGATACAAATAGTTCCTTAAAATCAGAGGAAATACTCATTCCTTGATTTGCATAGCCTTTGGATGTTTGTGGCAGCGGGCAGCAGTTCAGAGAGTATTCTGACATCATCTGTTCATGACTCACCTTAAGTTGAGGGTGTCGTTTTAGGTGCTCAGGCTGGTTGAGTCATTGCTTCTTCTTCTCTCTCCACAGGATCAAGCTCAAAAAGCAGCTATCACTCTTTCTCTATGCTGCAATTGCCTGAGAAAGAGCACCATCTTCTGCCTTCATCTTAACCTTTAAGGTTGTGATTCCGACTTGCACTGCGATATAGCGCCTCCCCTCAATGTCTCCTCAATGAATCAACCTACAGCTCTCCCATTTCCCCCAGCATAGCCTGCTTGTCCTCATAACTGGCGAGCATGACCCTTGTCGGTTGGAAAAAGCACCCTGAACCTGGCAGTTCCTTTTCAACATCCCCTGTTACAGCCACAAGCAATGTAGACTCCAAAAATAAACAAGGAGTGGGATAAACAGGAGGTGAACTTACGGAAGCTGCCTCAGCCCCCACTTCTTGGTAATAGCTAGAGGGTACCACTTGACACCGATGTGCAGTCATTTTCCCTCGCCCACACTCTTACCTTTAAGGGCCTTCACATGTTCAGGAGTGTGACTGATGTTCCAGTCAATGGTTACTGTTCCTTACCCATGCTTCGACATCTCCATTCATTTTCATATACCCTCTTAATGCCTCCTAAAATAGATGTAGATGCATTCTGGGACCTCTCGTATCACCCTGTTACCAGGCAATGAATTAGAGAATTATTAATTTGTAGCTTTAGGCAGTACAGGGATATAGAGTCTCTCTATCAATTGCTAACCAAGAAACCATGTGCTAATTTGGATTCCTAGTAATATAAAGTTTGTACAAGGCAAAGAAAATTAAATTGTAAGTCTACACAGTTGACTTTTCTGTAGATCGTGAGTCTGATGATAGGTTAAGATTTCAGTAAATGCACCTTGGTTATTGAATGTTTTTTGCATTATAAGAGTATAAAGTACTAAAATGTTACTTAAAACATTACTGTATTCCTAATATGATCAGAATGTAACAAACTGGTGTGTTAAATGAAATGTTTCAAAGATGAATCAGAGCAAGAAACCAAAAATTTCCTGTGGACTTCTGGTTGCAGGACATATGCTCACCTTTTGAAACATTAGGCCCTTTTAAATTGGCTGAAAATGACTGTTCTGAACTGCTAGTTAACCCAGGAAGTTGCACACTGAAAGTAATTAATCCAGTGCCCACAATTTTACCTCCATTTAGAATGTAAATTATGTGTCATTACTGCAAGTTATTTTACATTACTAGCATTACTTTTGTTAACAGCTGAATGCAAAACGGTTTTAAGTTCTTGAGCTTTCTTGAAATTAAGAATCAGCCATCTATTTGTTTAATTTGGTGAACAATCATTTCTTCCATCCCTAACAATGATGCCTATGTCGTGGTTCAGTGCTGCTGTGATCATCTGTCACAGGAAGAAAGCAGTATTCTCTCCTGAAAAGTTCAAACCTCAGACGTCTCCAATCACTTCATTCTCTAAAGATCCTCCCCTGAAGCTTCTGATGCTACAAAGCACCATGTCAAGCCCACACAGTGGGTTATTATTAACTTTTGTTCTGAAATGATTAAACTAGTTTTATGTGACTTAGGACATCTAACGATTCAAGCCAGTAGCTTTTACGTGATGTTGATGTTTCCAGCTAAGGACTCAGTCAAAGGGCATTTTACCTCCTGGCCTGAAGCAGCAACCTGAACAAAAATAGCATTAGGGTTCAGAAGAGGAACAGCAAAGGGCAGAGATGTTTAAGGAAGGGGTTCATCCATCCTGTTTAAAGACACTAAGGAGACTCATGGAATCCCAGCATGTTGCAGATGGCTGGAATTGGCCTCTCTCATTTTGCAATTTAGTGGCTCTGTAGATGCTTGAATTACACTGTGGCAGGCAGGCATAGCTGAGCCATAGAGGGCAGACTCTACTTCCTTTTCCCACAGATTCAAGATACGCTTCTTTCTTTTTTTCCCCCCTCTTTAATTGGCTCCGGTTCAGAACTGATTTAGAAGCAAGGCTGCAGCTGACCTGGGTGTGACTAACTGGAATTGGGTCGTCCTACCTCTGATTCATTTCCTTCCTAGGGTCGAGACAAGCTCCATGAAAGGTAAAGGTTTGTGATGTGCTGCTGGACTGGAGGATACGGCTGCCAACCCGGCTTCTCCTTTCCCTGGTACACCCGTTACCACCCCCGCTTAGTTTTTAATGGTGACTGAACGCATCTTGATGGGGGTCATTATTAATATGAAGTCTGGGAAAGAAGACAGTAAACAAAATTTGATCAGGAGATATGGGATGAACACCTACTTTACCAAATGCATTGTTACAAGTGCACAGGAGGCGGTGGGAAAAAATAGATCATCCAGAAATGCTCATGAAAATTATGTTTCCTTTTTCAGTCCACTCCTAGGAGATGTAAATATCCTGATGTGTTGCTTGATGCCGGAGTTTAGCATAATCTTTTCAAACTCTGTCTTGTAACAATCCATTTATTTAATTTCACAGATAGATAGAACCTGTTGTCAGTCTGGCCATTACCCTGAACATGAGAGTGCAGCTACAATAGTACCCCTGGCTGAAGACACTTTTAACATTGGATGACCTGCACCTACTGATAAAAGTGGTTTTTCACTCTACTGTTTTACAACAGTACGGATAGATATTGATTCCCAGGCGCTCATGGCCCACTTACAAAGTTGGGACTGTAGAAATCAAGTTTTTTTTGCTACCGAGAGCCCAAGGACTGCTGAGCCACAGCTGCTGCCTTGCAGAGTTCTGTGGGGCACTGCCTTCTCCCCTCTTGCCACTAGCCTCTTAGCTCAACAGAAAGGTGTTCAAGCTTACTTAAAGATGCTTGACCGGTGTGATTTTGAGCACAGACGAGCACATGCTTTCTCTGGCCTGTCCTTCAAATGTGGAAGGAGTTCCATACTATATATTACGCTTTGACACATTTCTCTCTTCCTCCATGCCCTTTTCCATTAGCTGTTACTTAGCTGGATTGGGGAGAGAGAACAATTTCTCATGTGGTACTATTTCCCAGTGCTCCCAGTTTCAGCTGTACCCATCTTCTCTTTCGTCTCTTTTAAGCCCCACCAGGCCAGGACCATGTATATGTACATAAACGTGTAGCACGGTGGTGCTCTGGTCTGTGTCACTTTGCACTTTTATTCAGACCTCAAAGGTGCTGAAGTGCTATAAGCATATGAGGTATTCCACTGACTTCAATTATGCACCCTTCCTGTTTCAAGACTGCTTTTTATTGCCAAAGTAGTGCAAAAAAAAACATTAGAAAAAAAGAGACGCAGGTCATAGATTTATGGATACAATACCACAGCTAACAAAATTAATATACCGCAGCTAACAAAACGAATCTAAAAATACATGTTCAATTCACCTGGTACAGAATTATGTGCAGATGAAGCCCAACGACAAATGTGCATTTTTTTCCTTGGGTAAATTTACAGCACTTTGGATCCCGTCTGTGTGATGTTGATTTAAACTGAACTGGTGAAACAATCTCAAGACCAATGTGATTAAATGAATGCTAATCTCATGCTGTCCCAGTTTAATGGCAATTTGTTTTATTTTATCTGAAGTTAGCAATGATTTATTTTAAGGTTGCACTTTCAAATTGCTGAAATAAAGCTTCATAGCCTTTGGGGTTTTTTGGGGAGTGATTTGGGTTGTGTTAGTTGGTTGGGTGTTTTTAAGGCTTAACTATATGATCAGTTCGCAGGCAGCTGCAGTGTTTTATGATGCTGCTGCCCCTTCTGTGAAGGATTTTCCCACCACATACCATGGCCAGAACGCATCCACTCTCCTTAGGCAGTGTGGGGAAATTCTGCCTCTTTGTGTGCATCTTGTAGGGCAAGTTAAATTACTAGATGTCTTACTGAAGCATCTGAGAAATGCTCCCCCATGGCATTCCACAGACACTGTTGTTAAAGTGGTGACTTCCTCAGAACAGTGTTAACAAATAACAAAGGTCAGTGACATCTTGACCCAGTGCAGCTGCTTCGTACTTAAATGCATGCGAGTCTAAGATTTTGCTGTATCATTTTTTAAACTGATTTATTTGGTATCTGCAGTTTCCTGACTAGGCAGTGCCTCATGTATAGATCCAAACAAACCTAGCAAAAGTGAAGGGGTGACAGTGTCTCACTGAGGAACTTTGGCCCTTTTTTCAGGTGTTACATGTTTGCACTACAGTAAAAGAAACAATAAATATTTAAAGGGGGGGAAAAAGCACAGAAAAAACCTTTTCCAATATATATTTAAGAACGTAAGCCTTGAAATTATTTCAGGTTATTTTAAGTGAAATAATGTCTGCTGGAACCACCACAATATATTCGTGTGCGCTCCACTAGTGAGACGTTTCAATGATGCCAAGCTATGGAGAGATGGGCATTTAAATTCACTTTGTGCTTTGGAAAATCTATTTGTCAACTAATTGTGTTTTTCTTCTGTTCTAAAGTGATTTCTGGTACACTTTAAAGAAATAAGTCTACCAATTACTTTACCTAATGATCCAGAATGAAAGGGCATCAAAATGACTGACCATTCATAGTGGGTAATTTTTGTTTTCCATGCAATAGTCCTTTTAATTCATGATGCAGTTCTTTATGTATAGGCATCAATAAACCTGTCTAACAGTGACTGTATCCCAATGGGGTTCATGTGCAACAAAATGCTAATGTCAGGGCAGGGGCACTGAACTGGACCTTCAGGAGTTTTGAGAAGCAGCTATCTATAGATTTCATCCAAGGTTTTTCAAACCCCTGTTGAGCTGACGTATTCAATTCACATATCTGCCTTGAATTTTAGTCAGTAGCTCCAACAGAAAACGCATTAGATCATATTTAAGAAACATCCTGAGGATACCAATGCTCATGTTCCTAAGTGGCCGTGACAAGCTAATTATTCCTTATTCTGCTATGAAAAAAACTCTTGTCCAAATTTTTTTTTAGCCCAGTTGCTGTTCATGCATTTGAACCACTCGTGAACATGGTTATATTTTATATGAGGAGTTTCTCATGTAGTCTGAGGTAAAAGGTATTGCTCAATCTAGTGAGCTGGCTGCTTTACAAGGAGGGCATAGGTTAAACCACTCTGTCCTTTCCCTTCTGGACTTGAAGGGGTAGGAGGATATTCCCACAAGTCCCCAAGAAAGGCTCTGAGAGAGACTCAGGTCTGTGTAGCCCTAAGGACAATGGTTTTGAGCTCCCAGGTGGCAGTCATGACTTAACTGAAAGTAGTGTTAAGTGTGGACACACTCAATTATACTCACTTGTGTGTGACTTTAGTGCAAAGTCATTCAAACTTGAGGCAAATTAAGATATGGACGTGAATTAATTAATCTTAATTAACTTGCTAGGGAAAACACATTTGAAGTCTTGTCCCAGTCAGAGAGATATTTAAAGTATCTACTACTGCTATTTAGTTGTACTACTAAAATGCCTGTTGCTGCTAAGAGGAAGAATACTGGGTTTGATTGTCCTTGTTTCTTCTCAAGCAGATATTTGGCACTAATTTGTCCCCAGTATCTTAGTCATTTCTAGAATAGAAATAAGTTATTATTTTTATGTAAACGGCAGGGTTTAAGGTCCATAAGGGGCCAGAGCAGCTCCTCTTGGAGCTAAGAACAACCAAGGACAGATCTAAATAAGCCCTTGGAGGTCATGGTTCAATCTGAGGGTGAAAAGGAACATAATCCTTGCCCTGCCTGTCAGTGAAATGCATTTCTGCCACTCTAGCCTTATGCTGAGGGGGTGGAAGTGAATGGGGTAGGGATGGGGGTGGTGCCTGGGACCCAAATCCAGTCAAGGCAAGGGAATAACATGCTAGGTTTTCTCCAGGATACGTGAGTTCACAAATATTAGGACCAGTGGAGTCACAAGGCTGGCTGGTTGATTTAATACTATTCAGCTGTTCTCTGTTTCCATGTAACTGTACACCTTTCCCTGCAAAACTATTTATTATACTATATTATTAATAGCAATGTTTTTTCAAAGTCACCTACCACAACCTGTCCTCACATCTAGGTCTCAGACTCTCTTGTGGGATTCTGGGAAGAAATTGCCTTTTCCTACCCAAAGATTTCAAGTTTTGTGAGATGACAGGCACAGTTTGTATAATGTTTCTGCTTTTAAAAGATCTTCCATTTGGCCATAAAAAACTCCAAGTCCAGAATGTTCTCTGTCATTGACCCACCAATTCTCAACTTGAAGTCGCTTGTCCTTATTTCAACTAGAGAGTAGCATCTCTTATCAGCAAATAATCCACAGTGAGGCTGGAAAGTCCAAGGTAGTCAGAAAACTTAGGACTCTCTATGCTGCACATTCAATGTCCTTCCCTATGGAAGGACATTAAATCATGTGTATCAGATATCTCAGGAATTCCCAGTGCATCTTATTTATTTTTTTATCAGTTTATTTTGGGATTTACGGGACGATGTGAAAGCATTTTTTGTGTCTGTATGAATGTGTTGCTTTTCTTCATAGTAATGACTCCTCAGGCCAAAACCATGGCAGATAGACTGTTCTTTATAGGTTCACTTCAAGTAAATTATTTGTTATTGCTTGAATTGGAGAGCAATTTGGTTTAAGTACATATTTGATTACGTAAAATATCTGATATGATTAAAGTTATGGATTAAGAGATTTTCCTCTTTGGGTTGTTTAACTAGACATTCCTTATTTGAAGTTAGAGCTTGACATCTCTAGGTAGGGGCAACTTCTAATTAAAGAAAATATTCTTTTGAGGGCAGGCATGTATTAGTAGCCTTCAAAATAAAAAAAAAAACAACAAAAACAAAACCCAGAAAACAACAAAACCCAAAACATGTTAGTCCAACAGTGTATTAAGAGGATGCTTTTTATTTAGGAAAAATGCATTAAATGCTCAAGGAAAGAAAATGTGTATCTCAAAGAAAGAAAAAAATGTATCTGTGTTTTTGAACTGGAGATACTACTCAGATCTGATATGCATACTTAAATGCAGTGATTTGGCAATCTGGTGAAGCTGTTCTCTCAGGAGAACAGGTTAGAAGGATAAGCTAGGTTCAGAATAAAGTTATTAACTAATTTATCATGTTTAAATATGAAATCTGTTTGAGAAAATCCTTTTTGACTTCTTAAAGACCCATTGCTCTTTCATTAGGAACTCTTATGTAGCAGCAATCTTCTCCTCTCTTGACAGAAGGCAGTTATAATATCTGACCCGAAAAATACCCCAAACAATTGGGATTTTTACATTGTGACCCCAGTAAAATATTTGTTGAAGTGAGGCACTGTAAAATATAAAATCATCCTGTGTCTAATCTGAGCTCCACCAAAAATTACTCATGTGACCTTGATCTTTTTATCATTTCCAAAACTAGCTATCTATTACCTAAATCCATAATCTCAGCTCTGTCCCTTTGGAAATGTCAGAAATAGGAATGTACATTTGTGACTTTAAAGGCTGTCTAATGCACAGTATTAATTATATTTTTGTCTATTTTAGTCACCACAGTTGAATCAAACCAAACAGCTGAAACCAAACAGTTCATTGGTTACTTCAACTGCCTGTGTATAAATAATATTGTTCTCATGACCTAATGCTATTTTTATCATCATTTCACTAATAGGTGTCAAAGGCACTTAATATTTCTCTCATTAAAGATCCTCTTACTGCCATCACCGTGGGGTTGTGCGTTCTGAACTCACTTGCAGTCCTTCAGATCTCTGCCCTTAGAGCCAGAAACAGTGAAGAGGTGCCACCTCATCATGGATGCAGAAGTCCCCTGTCACCTGCCTCCCACCTCAATAGCTCTTTTTGCAAGATCAACCTAACAGGCCTTTGTTATTTGCTATCCCCACACAATACCCCTGGCATTCAGATTTAATATTTCAACCACTGAGCTTTACATCTGAGACCATACAGCTACATACATTTTTTTCTTACACACTTAGACTACTTTGAAAATGGGATGTCAGTTTTGCTGGGCTGGTTCATGCAGGCTTCATAGTCTAATGGAATTGTATATGTATGTGGGTGTATATATACATATATGCATATTTATATTTACATATACACATGCATTGTACAGAAGACTAGGCATACTCCTTAAATCCTTCCTCTTAAATCTACAACTGGAGGTAGAGCACTGGAGCCCTGGAAGAGGCTGCCCAGGGAGGGTGTGGAGTCCCCTTCTCTGGAGACCTTCAAGAGCCGCCTGGATACAGTCCTGAGTGATGTGCTCTGGGCAGCCCTGCTTTGGCAGGGGGGTTGGACTGGATGGTCTCTAGAGGTCCCTTCCAACTCTGACAATTCCGTGATTCCATAGGCAGACTGCTGCTGATTATTGCACACTTGTTTCAAATACCTGAGCTAAATGCTTACTCCTACCTCCGACACATGGTATATGCTGCTTTGTAGTTAAATACTCTCCCCCTCCCCTATTTAAACGCAATTACTTTGAGAAAATCCAGATGTGGAAGCCTGCTACAAGTATTACTTTTCATAGCTTCATTGTGAAAATTGTTGGAAGTCTGCAATATTGCTGTGTTATGGAGGTGGGGGGAGGGGGATGTACTGAACCCAGTGTATACAAATTTCTAGAAGTCTCTGCAACGAGTGCTGACACACTGGATTATTCAGAATTAGCAAATGAAAAATTAGTGCTGCACTTGCTTGTGTAGGATCCACCAATTAATATTTACATAGAAACTATCCACGGCATTAAAAATATGCCTGGACAAGTCTTTCTTCGCTGTAAATGGAAAGCTATTCTTCAGATGAGTGACCTCAGGAGGAATTTTCAGCAACTGTTACATCAAAAGGGTTTTTTCTTTCTACTTACTGTTCTCAGAGGCATAAGGCTGTGGCACATCAATAATAGCTCATGTTTGTGTAATGTGATGCCATGAACCATAAAAACTTAAATTCAAGAAGTAACTTTTTTGAGTAACCAGGGAAACAAAAAGCAGCAGAAAAATGTCCTTTTGCACCTCATAAAACACCACAAATAGTGACCAGTGCCTCTGGATAAACCTATTGTAGGCTTTTAAGGGAAAGGTGAATTTCAGCCTCCCATTGCAGTCCCTGCAAAAATCAATTGCAAACTTAATAAGGAGGATCTTCTCTTGGTTCCACCTCTGAAAATTCAATTTTTATGACTCCTGTGATGAGAGGGAAATGCTATGTCTGCCACTTCATATTTACTTCTTATTTATTCCTGTTAACTCAAGAAAGGATTGACAGGCAAGATGTGTGGGAAGCCAGATAGAGAGAGGGAGCAAAGTGGGTGGCCATAAGTTTAATAAGACATGTCCTCTTTGCAGATTATTCCTGTCATGTTAGCCCTGACTTACCACTTGCTGGTAAGAGCAACCAGAGTGAGAAAAGAGACTGTCAACTGTCGCTCTTGGAAACATCTGTACTTCTTTCTTCCTGCTAAGAAAGGAAAAAAAGGGCACGTTAGCTCTGGAAGTAAAGATTGGAGATGAGGGTGTAACGTTTCAATAAAATGTGGGACTGGTTAACTACAGGAAGAAGTGTCAAAGAAGAAGATGTTGTATTGTATGGTGTTGTGGTTATGTCCACTGTGTGGTTAAAAAAAAAAAATCATTAATTTTTCATGCCTGAGAAGCCACAAATCCTAATTAAAGTTACTAGATTTGTACAAGCCTGTTGCTGTTTTCCTGACATTTCAAAGTATTATATTTTCCAAAAAAAATATAGTATTCATTACCTATAAATACTTTTTAATGTTGATAACCAGCTTTCAAGATGTTGAAGTTTTCACATTTTGAGTTTTCAGACTCAGAAAATACGGAAATCAAGATCTGAGCAGATTTTTTCTAAGGCTGTCACACTTGATACAGATTATGTCAAAAAAGAAAATAAAGTCTAATCAGTAATTTACATAAACGTGATTTAAGTTATTGACTTAAGTCAGTGATTCAAATGGTCTTGATTTAAATACACCTGCTCTCAGTACTATTATTAAGAAGGTAGGGTGCAGCAGCATGCAGTGATAACCCATACATTCCTCCTATGTTGAGATATGTTATGAATCACGCATTAGTATATGATATAGATCATGACTGAAGATGTAGCATAGTTGGAAATGTCAAATATGCTCTCTTAAGAGGTTCTGGCTTGTAAACATAAACACTAAGTTTCAGGCTTATCAGGCTGATATAGCTGAAAATTGCTCAACTACTTCCAGCTACGGAAGTTGGTGTAATGAAACATTTTGTCAGTACCTAAAGGCTTTGTCAACCAAAGCTCATAGGACGCAGCGATTGTAATTAATCAGGTTGTACAGAAATGGATAGGGCAGAATAATAATCCTAATCAGTTAAAGTAGTTTTCTCTTTTAAAACAATTTTCTATTAGACAACATGCCTTTGTACGAGTAATGTCTACCTTGGTTTCTTAGCTATTGCAGTACTTTGCAGCAGACATTGTAATAAACCTCTTCCCTATTTTTCTTTGCTTTAAATGGCTAGGTAAGTAATTAATAATTTGGGCTTCATCATCCTGCAGAAAGATCCTTCGTTTTCAAAGCCATAATATGTGCTGCGTGGCGACTACACCTGCCTCCTCCAAGTAATTCCTCAACAAAAGTGTAAGAGAAATGTATGTTTTGGAGGAACTGACACAATAGTTTACTCAGGTCACTTGATATCCTACTGCATAGACCGAATACAAATTTGTTGTTGTAAGAAGAGATTTTCCGCCTTTATTTAGGGCTCAAAGTGCACCCTTTATGCTTCTCCAGCAGTTTTACTAGGATTAATGAGATCTAATATCTGTTATCCCTGACACAAACACCCAGTGCTTTCCATACAGGCTTTGAAGTATTATGGAGATTTCACTGATGGCTATCACTAAAAAACTGATTCACCATCTGGAAATGTCAACTGTATTCATTTTCTGTGCCTCATTGTATCTGGCAACAAAAGTTAGCTGGGAACTTGAGTGAAGCTTTTTACAGTTAAAAAACACCAAGGTATGTTGTTTAGATTTATTTTGCTCAAAGCGTAGTTTAAATGTATAAGCTAAATGGAATAGAATAAACTGGCGAGGCTCTTATGACATCAGACAAGAATCCAGGACAAAGTTTTGTTAATAAATGAAGTAAATGGCAGCTAATAAATAGGTATAGAATAGAAAACTTTTCTAACAAAGTTGTCATTGTTCAGGGGTCCTCTTCAGACCACAGCCCTGCTTATCTTTCCAACAATGCTCTATTACACTGGCATTTCACAAGCTAAGCCAGGTAAATCTATATGGGGCTGGGTTCTGTACTTCATTGGCCTTTAATCTAAACTAGGTCATATTCAGAACTGTTTAGTCTGTTCTGGCTTTTATCTTGCTGGTTGCCTTTGTTATTGGATTGTTTTCATTTTCTCTTTTAGTGTAATGATTTTAAATAGGAAGAAAGGAGAGTTTCTAGCTTGGATGTTAGAACTGCATGACCAGCTGCTCGTTGCTTCGGGTGTGAACTGGGATGAGCCTAATAAAATGAGTCAGTTGATACACACTTAATTTCAGAATGGTGGTTTAAAACATTTTCATGTTGCAGTTTTATACTGATTGCTTTTAACACTAACCAAAGGAACTCTTGCTATAATTGGCTTTTGTTTCATGCCCGTGACACTTGATTTTAGGAGTGAAGAATTAGCACCACAATCTTGTCAGTGTTGTACAATAGGAGAGTCATATCTCTCACATAAAACTGATTTTCTTGTAGTGTTTTGGTGGCTCAGCTTTGGGAATGAACTTCGGATGTTTCACAAATGGGCTTTAAAAAAATCTTTTATGGATTTTTGAGTAAGGTTTTATTTCGAATGGGCATTTTTGAGAGGGTATTTTTCTTGCCATGATACAAATCAAGACTTCCTGCACACAGAAACATAAAAAAGGCAAGGAGGGAGACTGGGCATTTCTCTTTTGACTACCTGTCACCATTAACAGATGGTTCTTCTAGACGCAGACATAATGAGTCTGGTGTCTCTGCAGGTTTACATGTATGGGCCCAGAGGTATGCACTTTTTGTGTTTACCCGTAAAGCCAAGGGCACCCAGTGGGTGAAGTGGCTTCTTTCTGGATACTCTGAAATAAAACCCAAACTAGGGCTGCTGTTATACTAATATGCTATCTAGGGAAGAACATGTAAGAGGCTGTTTTCCTTATTCAAGCAGCAAGCCCTTACCATAGAGTGAGGGACAAGGGTGAGGATGCTAATGCAGAACTGACTGGCAGCAGAGCAGTCATTGGATCCTAACATGGCTGCAGGTACCTGCTCCTTCTCCCAAACTAGGTGCCACATCCTTGAAAAAAGTACAGTCCTTGCAATAAGTAAAATTTACAATAGTGCAGATGTTAGGACAGGAGACGGCAGCATCCTACAGTGTATGGCAGGAAACAGGTGATGGGGGAAGAGCAGGAGATGGTACTGTCTTAAATCCTTTTCAGAGAGTCAGGGGATGGGGGTCACAGCCACAACCTGGAGTCAAATGCTTCAACCCCCTTCATGGAAATCCCCTCATGCCCCTTCTCCTTCTTTTCCCTTTAATGTAAGATTGCAGTCATTTTATGTAGAGGCTGATGGATCCCAGATATCATTTGATAGTTGAGGAGCCCATTAGATAACGTAGAAGCTATGTATCATTATACCATTAGGCCAGATACCTACTGCTCAGCAGCCGCACCTATTGCAGCTGGTCTGAAAGGAGCCATGGGGTTGTCTCTGGCTTATGTCTGTTGGACAATTCTTAATACCACTTAATCCAGTCTGTGGTGAGCGAAATACTTTCAGGTGAGTCTGAAGGAAACACGATCTCTGAAAGCTTGTTGTCATGCCCATCCCGTTTAATGCTAAGCCCCTCACCGCCTCTCCTTTTCTTGGAGGCCCTACAGCCTCCAAGGCAAGGCTTAGGCAGTCTCTTGGGAAATGGTGGGATTTCAGGGTTTGGACCACTGACAACATTTGGTGGTGAATTTAGTTGTGTGAACCCGCCAGGGCGCTCTCAGGCAATTTGATGGTGCTCTAAGCCCACCCAGACACGTTACTGCTCTGCTGTAGGCAGATGTAAGAGGACAACCAAGAAAGGATCTGAGCGGACTGTGCTTGAAAGCTTACTAAATCAGGCCTGAGCAGAGGTGTAGTGACTACAGAGTGTGGAATCTGCCCTCCCACACATGTTGCAGATTAAGGTAATGAATGCACTCTCTGATAGGGGTGTTCATGGTGTGATTGAGCAGCAAGGAGGGGGCTGGGGTGTCCGAGCTGCCGAGCAGAGCAGCTCAGAGGAGAATGTCTGCTGTAGCAGGAGAAGTTGTTCACGCCCCTCAAAATCAGAAGCCTGGGATCAGAAACCCTGCACTCCTTCAGTGCTTTCGGGGGTGGGTTGTTGCATTTGATCCTTGCGCACCAAGGTGTGTGAGCCATGTATGGTTGGCACAGGGAAGCTATGGGAAGGGCAGGAGGGGTGCCAGGGGGTCACCTGTAAGTTACATGTGGGGATTCCCACTGGAGCCTGATGGCTATTTATCGCCATGAGTGCGACTGGAGAACACAGCTCCTTGTAAGGGGCAATATGGACAAAATCAACTAAGAAGAATCCAGGAAGGTTAAAACATGGTTTTCAGAAACAAAGTTCTTAAAAAAGTAGGACCTTTTTCCTTCAGTTAAGCGTAATGAAAGTTTGGACACACAACAAAGCTGCTGAGCCTCAGACTGGAGCAAAGAAATCTGACCAAGTCCCTGCTAAAGCCCTGAGGGGGCATGTCCAGCTCTCAGCAAACCCCCTCTGCTGCCCACAGAGGAGCCGTGTAAACACACGCTTGCAAACAGTTGTGAAAGAACCAATTCCATTCGCCTAGGGCTTGGGTCACATTCATGCTAAGACCCTTTATTTCCCATTGGTACTGTCCTGGCAGTGAAACTAGATTGTCATTTGTACCCATTTTTGAGTTCTTTCATGTTGCCAAATCGAGTGGTTCATATAAAGGAGTGGATCAGTTTACATAGATAGCATCCCAGAGATTTTGTCTGTCTTTTGTGGCAAAGACAGAGCTATCCTGAGGATAGCTTCCACAGGTTTCACCACAGTGGCCTTTGATATGCAAATAGGCCCTTTGCAAGTTTTCTTCTCCAGATGTTAAAGCATAAATAGAAGATGCACAGAAGCATATTTACACATACAAGTGTGGAAGTTAATGCTTTATTTTGATTTTGTGCTGTGTCTTTGTCATAAGTCAAATATTTGTATTCTGTTAGATAATTAACTATACTAATGAACAGCGAACTGCTAAACCCAGGTTTTCCTGTTGTGGTTTTGAAGCAATCATGTGGAAAATTTCCCTGGTGTTATTTGACAGTGGAAAGAGATTGCCTTGGTGGAAAACACAACCAGTTAAATGTTGGGGAAGACTGGTCATGATCAAGCAGAATGCCATGGAATAAAGTTGCTTTAAAGGCAACGAGTTTTAAGTATGGGATTTTTGGAAAGCAGTTCAATCGGTGAAATGAAGAGTGCTCTTTACCTCATTTCTTCTGCTTTCCCTGGTTAGCCATTCTTCATCTACTTTCTAAGTGGTGGGATAGGGTTTTAAGCCTCCTTAGGCTTAAAAGGGAATTATACTGAATTCTTTACTTTCTAGATGAAGGCCCTCTGCTACACCAAAGGTGACATTGGCAAAGGTGATCTATACATGGTTGGGCTATACAAAACTTGAGTGGATCTCCATCTCCATTCAGTGAACTCCTTTGTTTTAGATAGACGTGAGCAAGTACAGGGTTAGGCCTCACGTATGAGGTAGCTGCAATTTATTTTTCCAGTGTCAAAATCTCATGATTTTTATTATAGATAACTCTTGGTATAAGTACTGTTTATAAGCCTGAACCTGGAAGCTGGTATGAATTGAAGGCATTAATATTGCATAAGCAAAAGAAGTGGGGAGTTATGACTTGAGGACTTAAAAAAGCCATTTTTGAAGTTCAGAAAAATTAGATTTACCTTTCCTATTCTGTCTAAAAGGAAAGTTGAGTAAAACTCTCACTGCAAGGGGGACAATGATGAAGAATAAGTACGTGTCTTGTGGAGCTGCATCTGTCCCAATACATTATAATGGCAGTGTGTATCCCACTTTGTAAAGCAAAACATTTTTCTCTTAAAGTAATTGTTCCAAAATTAGTAGAATGTACTGGGAATTTCTACACAGAGTAGAATGGGAATATATACCCAATTTGTGAGAGTGCATAATGTGTATGAACCTCAGATTTGACAAGGAAAGCAGTCCAGAAGGTAGGAGCACAGTTTGATTAATTCTTGGAGTCTGGCATTTTACAACTCCTAACTTAAAGATTTTTGCCTTTGGTAACTGAAAAGTGGAGACTACAGGGAAAATCCCTGTCTCATAAGTTGGTAGAAATATCAGAGGGAACAAGATTTTATGTCCTTGTACATAATGTTAATCTTATCCATGAATCTGAATTGAACTAATAAACTGCTTTGTTTATTCCTTCTGTGATTGTACAGTAGCTACTCGTGTCATGTTGCCCAAGTTCCAGGTGATTTCTAAGGCAGTTGCTGGATTTTATTCAAGAATTCTTTCCTCTAAGACATGGAAAAAAATTTTGATGCAGGAATCAGAACTGCAAATTCACTAATTTCCTTAGTCCCCGTGGAAAACTGTGGATTACGCAATTAGGAGATCTAGGTGTAAATTTGGTGACTATTGGGGTAAATGTCCGACAACAGCGATGATACAGCAGGAGAGATAAGGTAGGCATGATAAGGAAGAAACTGGAGGCAAATTATGAAGTCAGAAGTAGCTGCAAAAGAAGAAAAGGACCTAAAGGCTACAAGTGGACAAGATCTAGTTGCAAGATGAGTTGAAGTCAACAAAATACTCCCTGCTAGAACTGGAGGAGCACCCAGGAGCCCTACCAACACACAGTTCTGCAGCTTACTGGCAAAAAGTGATGGTCTACACTAGAAACGTTAAACTGTTGCAGCTGCCATCTACTCCATGAGCTCCAGGAACTGAGATTAGACTAAGGTGACTCACACGAGTGTCACTAAAATGCCATACGATGATGTTTCCTTTTTATTCACTTGGCGATTTTAGAGCAGATGTAACATTTGTTACACGGTAGTACACAGACATGGACTCTGCTCCCCTTTGCCAAATATGAAACTCAGGATGGAATCCCAGTGGCTGCTGTCAATGCGACGGGTGGATCTGATGAGCTTTACAGCAGCACCATGTTTCAGGGCACAGCCTTGAATCATACCCAGCACTGGGTGCCACAGTGAGTAGCTTTGCATCGTGGCTTCGGGCTTGCAGGAGCTCTGAATCCTCATGGCTGCAACCGAAATATCAGAAACTCAGTATTAGATACAGAGCATAGTAATTTTTCTAAGAACTCTGAATAACTGGGGCCTTCAAACTGGGCTGTCACATGAGCCATACTTTTTATTTTAACGTCTCTGGGTTTCTTGTCCCCGTTGGTAAAGCATGTTTTTTGGGGATAACGTTGTTCCTGTTCATGAAGCCTTCAGGCAAGGTGCTGTCGAGCAAGCAAGAAGTACAAGACAGTCAAACATGTCTTCATCTTCCCTCACTGTGGGGCTGAAGGACTTGGGCAGATGATTTACACTGGCTACTTATGGGAAATCCTATGGGGAAATTAAGCCTTTTGTCTTCAGAGCAGGATTTGAATAAGCGTGTCCTGAGGGCAGAATGAGGAGAAATGAATGAGGAGAATGGCTGTAAATGAGTACAGACCAGCCCAACCACTTTGACTACTGAGAGAGAGAGTTAGATGTTTTAAAAGGAAAAGATAAAAAAGGACTAGGATCACTCAGTTCCAGAATTTATCACATTTCAATCTCAAAGGAGCTGAATTACAGTTCTCATTTTTGTCATTTTCTGTCTTTTATATGTTTGACCTTACAACCTTGACAGTGTTCTAATACATTTCCAAGGAGGGGAATTCATGTACATACCCACCCACAAGCCAGGTGTGTGCACTATTGTTACTTAACATACATGTTAGATACGTATTTCAATTCGAAAGTACTTCTATAAAGTAGGTTTTAGTTAGCCTCTGTTGCTCTTGTAACTGGTATGCCTCACTTATGGAATGGTATGATTATTTTTTTTTAAATGTCTGAGCTGTATAAAAGCTCTGGAAAAAAAACAAAGGGTGAAATGAAGATCATTCCTCTAGATAGAGCAGCTTGCAGTCCACGTTAATAACCAATCTGCAGTCAGATTTCTTCCAGAGTCCTGAAAATATTGCCCCCAGATTTTGCTTCTTTCATGTAACTAAACTGCATCTGGTCCACAGGTGATTTATGTGTCAGGAAACCTATAACACGGGGATTCACAAACATGTGATGTGTTCAGGCTAGAGCTCTCCATCATCCTGCATACCACATATGAGTGAAGCATAATAAGAAATTACCATTTCTTTTCACCAAGTCCAGAAGAAAAGCAGAAACATGCTTAGGGTGTTGCCTGAGAAATGTCTAATGTTTGTCATAGTATGAGGTAACAAAAACATTCGAAAGTTCTTCAACTATTTCTGTCCTACTGAAAAAAAAAAAATAAAAAAAAGATACCCAAGGACCCAAAGGGTAATGATTAATGGAGCAGGTTCAAGCTGGAAGCCTGTAACCAGTGGTGTCCCCCAGGGGTCAATACTTGGTCCAGTGCTGTTCAATATATTCATCAGTGACCTGGATGAGGGGACAGAGTGTATCCTCAGCAAGTTCGCTGATGATACCAAACTGGGAGGGGTGGCTGACACCCCAGAGGGCCGTGCTGCCATCCAGCGAGATCTGGACAGGCTGGAGAGCTGGGCAAGGAAGAACCTCATGAGGTTCAACAGGGAAAAGTGTAGGGTCCTGCACCTGGGGAAGAAGAATGTTAGGCACCAATACAGGTTAGGCATGGACCTGCTGGAGACAAGCTCTGAAGAAAAGGATCTGGGGGTCCTGGTTGACAGCAAAATGACAATGAGCAAACAGTGTGCTCTTGTGGCCAGGAGGGCCAACGGAATCCTGGGCTGCATAGGGAAGAGTGTGGCCAGCAGGTCAAGGGAGGTCATTCTGCCCCTCTACTCTGCACTGGTGAGGCCACAACTGGAATACTGCGTCCAGTTCTGGGCTCCCCAGTTCAAGAGGGACAGGGAACTACTGGAAAGAGTCCAGCGTAGGGCTACAAAGATGATTCAAGGACTGGAGCATCTCCCTTATGAGGAGAGGCTGAGAGAGCTGGGACTCTTTAGTCTGGAGAAGAGAAGGCTGAGGGGAGACCTTATTAATGCCTACAAGTATCTCAAGGGCGGGCTGAAGGAGGAGGGAACCAGACTCTTTTCAGTGGTTGCCAGTGAGAGGACAAGGGGAAATGGGCACAAGTTGGAACATAAAAGGTTCCACTCGAATATGAGGAAAAACTTTTTCACGGTGAGGGTGACAGAGCCCTGGAAGAGGCTGCCCAGGGAGGCTGTGGAGTCCCCTTCTTTGGAGATTTTCAAGACCCGCCTGGATGCAGTCCTGAGTGGCATGCTCTGACACGCTCTGGGTAGTCCTGCTTTGGCAGGGGAGTTGGACTAGATGATCTCTATGGTCCCTTCCAACTCTAAAAAATTCAGTGAAATTCAGTGAAATTCAGTGAAATACCTGTATGCAGTATCAAAATGCCAGGCATGCCATAAGCTGTGATTTTCTTCTCTTCTGTGCTGCTACTCTTTTCCCTGCAGTAATAAAGACAAGGAGGATGGGGAGACTGTTACATTTACTTTATGCCAAACTCCCAAAGATAATTGCCATTCTGAGGGTAGGTGCTCTTAGTTGGCCGTGGACAGGGAAGGCTCTGCTGCTGTTTGTGGAATGGCAGAGGGCAAGGTTTCCCTCAATGCTCTCTCTACAGGGCAGCATGGGCTGTTAGCTCCTACTAGGTTCATTTCAAAGACCCAGTGTTTGACCTGAAAAGATTAGGATAGAGCTCTCTTGGAGATTATTACCTCTCTGTGTTGCATTGTAGCAACACTTAAGGTTGACCAAGCCAAGGATGGGTCAAGTCATGCCTGTAAGGGTCCTCAAATCTTACCCTTCATGAAGCTAGCTGACTGCATTTAGTGGAGGAAAGGTGTTTTCTGCACAAGGAGAAAGAAGAGGGCACAAGCAGTTCTGTCTCTCTCCCTCAGAGGCAAAAATGTGTGGAGAGCTAAGGTCACCCGAGGTCTTCAACATAAGCCTGTTCTCAATTAGAGTGACAAGTCAACATAAAAAAACCCACTGAATATATGTTAGAATCCTCCCCAGCTGTCTCCCATGAGTGCCATGCTCTTTTCACCCTTCCAAATCTGCTGTATTATTACTGGTATTATGAATTTCATTTCTTTGCCAAGTGACTGGCGACTTTCCTGGGCTGAAGTGTTGGCCTTTGCTCTTGCACTGGAGAGGATGGAGTATGGCTATAAGGCAGCCAAACTACCCATGAATCTACCAGAGCATTGCTTGGAGGTTTCCAGATGCTGTACAGTGGTGTGGCAGTCATATTATCCTTGCATAAAGTGCATCACACTGTGGTTACTTCCTAAATGAGCCTGGATAATCAGCAAAGAAAGACCACGGCAAAACCTTACACCCCTCTCCCTGTCTATTCATATCTACCTTCTCATAGATCTGAGAGGAAATGGGAACTTCTCAATGGGCGCTTTTAACCCGACTCCACCAGGGAGATGAAGAGTGGCAGGAGCTATTCTGCCTTCTTTGCAGTTCTTTTTCAAAACAGCATCTGACCAGGTTTGACCCAAAGTATCTGTGCTGATTTTACAACAAAGTGATTCACAGGCACCTGAAAGGGGGACCTGAGGGAGTCTGGCTGCAATGGAGACAGGAATTCACTCTAAATCTTTAAAACTAAGTGGATGTGCCTTCTCACGGGTGTGCACAGTCACTTCTTCATTTATGCTGTTGTATCCTTAAAAGTTTTGCTGGCAGAATTATGTAAAGATACCAGAATATAGAAAATTGTATACACGTGTGTGCATACATTCATTCATGTGCATCTTGTTAAATACTTGCCTATTGTTTCCTTTGATATATTCTTATTAAAGGCTATTTGCTTCTCTCTGTCTCTACAGACGCCCCTCAGCGTGACACTATGTAGTGGAGCACAGTCCCATGAGCTCGTGGTGTCCTGAGCAGGTAAATCCTCAATGTTCTGTGCATTTCTGCTGGATTCCTTGCTTAATGCTGGCAGTAGTTTTGGCATGTTCAAATAGTGATAGTTATGCTTGGCTAAACCATCCCAGAAGGGATTCACCACTCTCCCCTTATCCACACAGTCAGTCGTCTCATTGGAGAAAGCAATCAGGTTGGTCAGGCGTGATTTACTCTTGTTAAATTGAAAATGTCTCCTCCCAAATCCCTTCTTGTCCTTCATGTGCCTGGAAACAGCTTCCAGGAGAATTTGCTTGTTAACCATCCCAAGGACTGAGGTTAAGCTGTTCCTTCTGTAGGTCCTTGATCTTACTTCTGGCCCTCTTTAAAGACAGGTGTGACATTGGCCTCTCTTCAGTCATAAGGAACTTTTGCCCTGAGCTTTTGAAGGTGTTACAGAACATCCTCATAGTGACACTTCAGAGCTCCCTCAGCACTGTCACATGCTTACCAACTAATCCCATGAACATAAGTATGTTCAACTGGCTTAAATGCTCCCTAACTCTATCTTCCTGTACTGTGGATAATGTTATGTTCCCCAAGATTAAGGTAAGTAAATTTAGAGATCTGGGAGACCTGAAGGCAGATATTACCAGTGAAAACACAAGCAAAAAGTGTATCGACTATCTCAGCTTTTTCCATTTTTTTTATCACTAGGTCCCCAAGGTTATTGAGCAGTGGGCTGGCTTTGTCCTTAGCCTTCATTTTGCTGGCAACGTACTTATGGATGCCCTTCCTGTTGCTCTTCATATCCTTGCTTATTTCAGCTCTAGCTGAGCTTTTGGTTTTCTTACACCATCCCTGCATGCTCAGGCAGTGCCTCTGTATTCCTCCTAGTTAGCCCATCTCTGCTGGTGTCACCTCTATACTTGTTTTTTGTGTTTGAGCACAGGTAGACATTCCTGGTGCACTCACACTGGCCTTCTGCCGCATGTTTGCTTGAATATTTACACAACTGAATGTACTGTTGTTGTGCTTTGGAGAGGTAGTCCCTGAAAATTCCTGGAAGTTCCTTTGGGCCCTTTTGCCTCCCACAGGAAGGTCCCTGAACAAGCCAAAAGCTTCTCTCCTGAAGTACAAGACTGTGATACTACTGTTTGTCTTAATCACTTCTGTCAGGATTTTAAACTCCACCATTTTATGATGACTGCAGCCAAGGCTTCCCTTGGCCTTCACATCCTCAACCAATTCTTGCTATTTCATGAGGAGTAGGTCCTGCAGGGCTTCTTCCCTAGTCATGTCATGAATCACCTGCATCATGGAATTGTCTTCAACACACTCCAGAAATCACCTGGACTGCTTGCATTCAGCCCTTTTCCATTTTCAAAAGATGTTGATATGGTTGATGTCCCCAAAGAGTATCAGAGCCCATGACTGCAAGACTTCTGCCTGCCTGAAGAGCATTTCATCTGCTTTCTCTTCTTGAGCAGGTGGTCTGTAGCAAATGCCTGCCACAACATCACCTGCGCTCTGATTTCTTAATCAAATTCTTGATCAGTTTATCAACAGTTCCAAGGCAACATTCTTTGGACACCTGAGCTGAATTAGATATTCTTTAATCTCCTCCAACTTCCAATTCTGAGGTTAGAGCAGTTGGAGTCACCTTAAGTTTATCTGCATGTACTGGTGTAAAAAACATCCTTTGTGGCTTGTGCAGAGAGAAATGTTTCGGTCAATCTGTTGAAACCAAAATTGAAACTCCAGGCTGGATTATTATATTTTTTTAATGTGTATTTGTAAGTGTTTGTGCTCTTGTGAGGTACTAAGGTATTTGAGAAAGCTATTATGGGAAAATTCAGGGGAGGGGGAATGGCAGGTGGGAGAAAGAAAATTGAAAAAGAAAAAAGAAAGAAAGATAGAATGGATTTTGTATTTGGCTGTGAATAAAGTGTTATGATCTTCTTCCTTCTTTTTTTCTGCTGGCCAGCTCTATAGCTTCAGATTGTCCCAAGGCAAGGTTATTTTCTGTGACCACAAGTCTTCTGCAAACCAAAATTAGAGTGCCACAGTTGTGTGAGGTCTTCACTGTGGGAAAAATTAGCCTAGCAGTTAGTGACAACCACAGCCAGGTGTATCTCTGAGAACTGGACAAGGGGCTGTATGGAGAGAGGGGATTAGTAACACTATCTCTTAACAAGATAAATCTTTCATGACTCTCTCTTCTGGGGGCACTGATCTCTATGTTGTCCCATTAGCTCTATCAATGGCCATTAATGAGAACAAAGTGTTTCTTGCTCCAACCAAAGCACATTAACTAGGCAATTAGATTGCTATTTTGTAATCCCACCTTCTGCTTTTGCTAGTCCCTTCAAACCTGTGCTCAAGCATGTTCCCAAAGGTAATCATACACATTGGGCTCACTCTGTCAGCCTATTTGTTTCCTAATTGTTTCTTTTGTCATCGTCACAGTGGCCTAGTGTTAGCCATTATATCCTGTGCCACATACGCCACATTGGGTTTTAGATGATTTGGTAAACTCTGAATATGCTAGCCTAAGGGAAATCAGATAGTTTCTTGATAGAAAAGATGTGTTTTACATGACCTATGAGATAATATGGTGATATGTGTGTTTGGGAGAGCAAGGGAAAAGGGGTAAATTTCTGGCAAACTAATCTATTGACACTTTAAGATAGGTATGTACACACATATGACATCATGCATGAAATTACTTACACAGATTTAACTGGGGAAGTCACTGTCAAAATTACTTTAAAATTAATAAATCAGTTCATGGATAAGACTGGAGTAACTTGTAATATAGGGAACTGATACAACTAAATTTATGTGCCATGTGCTTCTTGTTGGTTCGTCTTTCTTACATCCTTTCCCCAGTAGAGAGCAGCAACTCACCAAGTGTTTCTTTTGCGTGTTCCTCCTTACAGAAGCTGTAAAAATAAGTCTGGGTTTGTTTCATATTCAAGCTCATTCATCACAGTTTGAGTTAAACTGAAAGCTTTGTGGGTATTGGTTATGGTATTAGAGGTAGTTTTAAAAGTCCCTAAGAAAAGACAGTGAGAGGTCTAGCATTCCCTAGCACTGTCATACAACTTGCTGGGTAGCAGGATGAACAGATAACTACATATTCTTTGGTAGATTTTACTTCCTTTCTTTAAGACGAATTTGAAGTAGCTGTGTGTTACACTGAAACTTTGCTCAGCTTCTCATATCACAGAATCATTAGTTCATCTCACACCTACTGGGATCATGCTTTTACATCAGCATGGGTGGCGTTCGTAATGTTCTCTGATTTCATCTATGGTCTCTTCTTGCAAATGCCAGATCAGGAAGAAGAAACATAGTCATGTGACTGT
The DNA here is from genome assembly GCA_013399435.1 of Arenaria interpres. Classification (NCBI taxonomy): domain Eukaryota; kingdom Metazoa; phylum Chordata; class Aves; order Charadriiformes; family Scolopacidae; genus Arenaria; species Arenaria interpres. Next base: position 183,070 of record VXAK01012496.1, on the reverse strand, counting down.
GGAAACCAGAGTGAATCAAAGCATAAGTTCTCTTGAAGATATGCAGCAAACGTTTACCCCCAAAGAAAGGACCTCTCTTTAGTATTTTAGAAAGCTGTTTGTAAAGGGTCTTTGAAATTTTTGGACCTGTGTGCATGTATTTTTTATGTGTTTGCTTCTTTTTAAGGTACAAACACACTCATTGAAAGAGACTAGGTGTGATGGCATGGAATTCTTTCCTATTTTTCCCCTTTCTCTTTCAGTCTAAAACCTCAAGAATGCCATATCAAATTTTATCTTCCTTTCTGGGGATCTTTACAGATACACATTAAGTGATTTCATGCTTTGACCAAAGGGGACAAATTCTGCTAAAAGTTGAACAAAATTTCATTCTCTCAAATTCTTAATAGTTTAAATTAAGCAATCAATAATGAATACAAAAAGTCCAACTGCTAAAATCTCTTTTTCCCTGCAGTGTTTATCTTCTTTCTCTGTCCACGTGTGTCATCACCAGTCCACATGTTCTCTCGTCATGGTAATCTCTAGAGCAGAAAAAGTCTCCCAGTTCTTTTGATGGAGCTTCGTACTGCTGCATCCTGAGTGGACTCAGGGAGTCTGTTCCTCTTAGTTTTACACAGGCAGGAAGCTGACAGGCAAGGATAAGATGTGAGCAGCGTGTCAGAGCATTCACACGTACCAGTTAACACACCAGAGCTGCCATAGTGGAGGTAGTGAACCTACCTTAGCAAAGGCAGGAGCTCCACTGGAGCCAAGAAAGGTCCTATTTTGTTTTCAAGGGTATATTTTACCTCTGACTCAGACAAGAAGATGTGGTTGAAAGGTTTGCAGAGTACCTCTGAATCTGCCTTTTCCATAGTAGCATCAGATGGATGGAAAAGGACCATGAGTTGTCAGACTGTGGCAGTGCACATGTAGTGGGAAAAAGTGGGGGTTCACTGGAGGCCAGGGGACCTAAGTTGATGCTGAGCTATTGCCACAAAGAACGTGGTGGTGGTGATGCTGCACTGTTACTGCAAGGAAGATGCCCTAGGTGGAGACGGCCTGTTAGGCTCCCAGATGGGGTAGCTGCAGTGACATATGTAGGGGAAGTAGCAGAGACACCTGCATTCTGGGGCTCACCACAGGCTGGAAGACAAGATACACAAGTGATGGCAGTGCTACAAAATGCTGAAAGCATGGTAGCATGAGGAGTCAGCATGAAGAGGAGAACAAGCTCGTCAATTGCTCTGGCAGGAGCTGCACTGAACGCGCCCGTTGCCACGGGTCGATGAGCTGTGTGTGTGAGACAGGACCACAGCGAGCCGACAGCCAGGGAACGGCAGTGTTATGCTGAGCTGCTCTGCGGAGGTTTGCAGTGATGTTAAGCAGAGCGGCTTTGAAGTGGGAGCTGTAATAAAAAAAAAAGAGCCCCTGCAATGACTTTATACCATCTGTTTACATAAATGTGCTCTCTCTCAACCAGGATATGAGGTGAACTGACTGCTTAGGCCATACCCTGAATATCTTCAACCTTGACTGTGGTTCCCCCTAGGATTTCTGCTCTGTCGAGCCATTGTCATCCTTTTCATATCGTTAAAGCCTTAAAGTCTTCTGCATGTTGGAACATTTCCCTATAATATGAGTCTCCAACAAACCGCTGTCATCACAGATGTATCACAAACAGCTCTCGCCCCAGGATACTGCATGTTTCTGAAGAACTACTTTCCTAACATCATTCCAGTGAAATGCAGGAATCTTTTCATATTGTCTCACAATACCTCCTCTTTATCCATTTTTTTAAAATGGTCAAATTGTACATTCTTATCTCTGTGTGTTATTAAATCTCTCTTCATTATATTTTCCCCTGAAAGAAAAAATATTCTTTGTCTTATTTGTGTAAGGATAAATGGTTATTTAAATGGAGAAAACACGACCACAATCTTTTTACAGCAGTGTAAAACAGTGGGCACATATTTTATTTTATAGTAGTGTAAAACTCTGTAAGACTTCCAAACCAGTTTTTGCAACACAGTCTGAGTGTTGTTTTTAAATACCCAGGTCGTGGTCTGGTGTTACTGCCTTTATGTTACTGAGAGATAAGAGTATGAAATTCATCAAATGATTGATACACTGTCACAGCTTTCAGAGGCTGTCCTCTTCAGCAATACCCTGTGATCCTATTAGTAGTAATAAGTGACAGTAAAAGTCTGTCTGTGTTCTGAAAAGTCATCATTGAGGATTCAATACATCCCCTGAGCCCAATGCTGCTGTACCATGTTCTCAGTCAGTCAGATATGCTTTCTTTAGGAACAAAAGTAAGCCTTTATCCCTCTTAACACTGCCAAAAGAGAGTGACTTCTCCCTACCGTACATACAAATGCGTGTACAAACTCCCCTCTGCAGCACATTAAGTAATTGCTCTGTTAAACTGCCTATCACTGCTCTTCTGAAAAGCCTCCCTGGGTACCAACATGTCTCTGAGGACCCACGTTAAAGGTAGCAGTTTACAGATGAAATCATTTTTCAAAAAAATTCATCATCTTGGTTCTAAGCCAATAAGCTGGAATTTATTTAAGCTAGGTTTACTTTTGGGCAAGATTCTCATAAATACACTTGAGCGTAGATATACTTGGAAAAGCAAACCTTAAAGGCTATATATAGAAAGCAGGTTTAGGGTGGTATTCAGCTGTCTAAACATCAGCATCTAACATCATCTGAGCTGTTCTTTGATATCCTGTTTGTCTGGAGCTGTTGCTTCAGAAAGGGTAGGTTTTCCATGAGTCCTGTGTCATTTCTGTCTAGCTCACACCAATGTCTTAGATATCCTCAGGTGTCAAATTGCACCAGATACTTGTGGGTACACAATTGAATTGCAGCTTTTGAAATAAAGATACAAAAGGATTGGTAGTGTTCAGAGAGTTCTCAGAGATATTTTCATTTATTCATCTTCTATAATATCTAAATAAATCTGCAGAGTTTGAGTATTACATATCAGATTTTGGTAGTGAATTGTCTGTAAGTCATCTGATGGCCAGAAGCTGATTGCAGACCTTCTCTAGACTGGTTGGAATGAAACAGACTCATTGGAGGGTTATATTCTTGATGAAAAAGCTCTGATTTTGACAATTTAGATCCTGTATGGGAAAATTACAATTTTACTGGAATATTGCAGTTTTCTTTTCAGAAAATCAAACCTATATCTCCCCAGCAGCCTACCTTGAAGCCTCTGGTCCATTTCTCTCATTTTCATTGAAGAAAAGCAAGGACTTCAAGGCTGCCTCTAGAGGAGCTGAGCACAATCCTGAAGGTAGAAAAATGGCTGAGGATCAAGAAGGCAAAGCAAGTGGGTCCACAGACAATGGAACATGAAAGGTTGCCTTTCTTTTTTGCCCTTTTTTATTTTATTTGAAATTATTGCTGTTTTCTTCCTGCAAAGAAATTTAAAAAAAATAAAAAAGAAAAGAAAGCAGAAAGGATAATGCTTTCAAGCTGAGCAGCAAGCAAGCCACCAAACTCCCAAAATGGAATACTTTATAATTCCTATCCCGTGAGCAATGCCTGGGTTTTTCTGTTTTGTTTTGTTTATTGTGAATCAATATGAACTTGTTTTCCAATCTCTCAACATTTTCCATGGGATGTTGATTCAGTTCCTCTGGGCCAAATCTATTATTAAGCTTCTGGGGAATAATTTCCAATGACAAATAAGCATGAAAAATAAATTAACAACTATAAAATCAATGTAATTTCTGTGAGTTGTGGACTCAGCTGGAGTTTGGAATGACCTCTTTAAGATGCAGATACAGATCTCAAGAATCTTGACATGTCTTATGACATGTCTTTCCCACCTTTGGAGAGCAGCCTAGGTTACCCATGCTGCTTTTAGTGTGCACTGTCAGCACTGCATAGCCATGAGACAGGATGAAGCCTTGCATCTGGGGACTTCTCTAAAAAAGAAATTTTGAAATTATCAGATGAAGACCATGCCCTTGCTACATTTCTATTGCATTAGGAAGAAGGCTGGGGAGTCATAAAAGATCTTGAAAAGCTCTTCATTGGGCTGCAGAAAGGTTTTTCCAGACCCTGCAGAGTGCAGGGGTATTCTTCCTAAGCCCATTTCTGACAAAGGTCAACTATCAGACTGGCTGCCTCGCTGAGATATGGCATCTCCTGGCTCCCACCGAGGACTGACTAACATGCTCTGCCTCTAATTTTGTAAAATAAAATACAATCCAGCACAGCAACCTTGAAAAGCCATCAATACCCTTCTCATCTGAGAATCGCACTGCATGGAGGAGAACCCAACCAGTGTTGTTTTAGTCCATTTATGAGACTGTCAGAGTGTGTCTATGCCTCTTTCTCCTCCGGTGTGAGTGCTCAGGATCATGAAGGATCTATGCCTGGAGGTTTATGTGCCTATGTTTCATAATTATGACCTATTTTCAGCTATGGTGTTTTACTTGCTAGTCTAAAGTGAGGAGTACATGGCCCTGTTACTAATGTTTTATTCTCCTACTTACTGTAACCATTTTGGATTTCAGCCAGTGCATATAAACAATATGCCTGTGCCTTTACAATTCTACATTGCCATTTTAGCACTCTGGATATTAGCCAGTGCCTATAAAGTGGGTGACATTAATTTAATTCTGCTGGTTTCCTAGAGATCTTCTTTTGATAAATGGATCCAGGATGGACATGTTTATCTAAAATGGGAATTTAATTCTGTATTGGAAATAAACTTTGTTTGGTTATATTCTGTTCGTGGCATGATGATCAGCATCGCTTTTACCGTTCATCGTATTTTGGTAATGCCAGATGAAATATGCTTTAAAGAAGAGGATGGCAATGACCAACATCCAAATGTTTCCAGTGGGGCTGTAAGCTCAATGTTTTATGTTTTGTGCTCATGTGGACATTCAGACTATGATGGAAATGACTTACTGTGATTTACCTCATTCCCATAATGCTCTTCAGCATTACAGTATTAGACATGAATTCTTCTCATGTAGCCTAAGAGACTTGCTTTCGTAAGTTCAAAGTGCCATAACTCATTAATTAGAAGCAGAAACAGTCACAGAGATATCCCAACAGGGTGGATAACTAGTGGTGTGATTCTAAATTATCACCTGAAACCTATTTTTTTCATGGACAATTTGGAAGGAATAAATCAGAAATGACCACACCAGCTTTAGAACCTGTACTTTTTCAGAAGGAAATTTTCCGTTTGTTCATTTCACATTCCAAAGAACTACTGAGTTGGTAATATATTTGAACAATGACAATAATATTTAAATTAATGGTGGGAATAACTCTTGTCAGGATTAAAATTGGTAAATGAGCAGCAAAATTACTTTATGAATTGCATCTTTCTTTTTATTTTCAAAGAGGTATGGGCCTACCACCACTGCTGCTATATTTCTGGTACCTTGAACAGAGTCTGCACTAGGTTGTACCTCTAGAGTTGATCGAGATTAATTTGTGCACGGGTCAGGGAAGATATAGAAGGGACATTTTAGAAGACTATCTGAATATACAGCAGATGTCTTTCAGGCTGTGGAGGCACTGTGTCTGCTCAAAATGCCTTCTGTTTCCCAAGATGAAGCAAAGCTCTCCTGTCAGCCCTTGATAAGGAGGTAAGCTGCATCAGAGGCTACAAGGGCACCAGACAGGACTTTCTAAGACGTGTGTGTTCCTGTTGGTTGAATTCTGTAGACTGATTTTAAGAAAATGAACTGTTATGGGGGCCTTTGTCTTATACCAGTGAAGATTTAATCAATAAAATTCTTATGGGGACTGTTAACAGCAAAGGTTAGAAATGGGAATGAGTCCTGGCTGCAAAACCTAGATCCTGGTCAGAGTCTGAGGAGTGCTGTTTTCAAGGGTATTTTAGAAGAGAGCAGGAGTGCATATGTGGAGAGGTGGACTCTTGGGGTAGTGGTATTTTTTCAGCCCACTGTTCTAACAGGAGTCCCATAAAAAATTTAGATAGAGCTTCTTGTTTTGTCTTAAGAAATTTTTTCCACTGCTTTTTCATCTTTACTACTTGCAACAACAAGATAAAGACCTCTTGTGCGTGGGAATCAGCTGCTAATTTTCTTAAAACTTTACTGATGCTGTCCTGTAATGATACAAAGCTGTAAATTAATTTTTTTGTATTATTTGTAAATTATTTGTAAACCGTACAAAGTCTGTAGAAACCAGAGGGAACAAGAATGAAAAGTTGTGCAAATAGTTTGTATGTTATTTCAAGATACAAATGTTTAAGAGGGTAGGAGATCGAGTTCTTATAATGCTAATTGATCTGCATTTCAAAAATGCTGTATCTTTTTCCTGCTTCTATCCTTAAACATCAGCCTCATCAGTCTCCCTTTAGTTTATTAGTTTATGATTCCAAAATGGGTGAGATTTCTATGAACCTTTCCACGTTGCTATATAATGAAGCAGAGAAAACACAGGGAAAAGTGACACACCCTGACCATTTGGGCTGGAGTCTCTTTGAATTGTGGTTTTCCTCTCATTCTCTGTCTTTTCAACATAGATGTGGTTTGACTGGTAAATATGTGCACTGTTGTAATAGCTACCCTTGCAAACTGAATATCACTGAATATAGTGCATCTTTAATACTAATTTTAGTTACCAATGCCATTTAAGAATCTAATTGCTTGTGCTATTTAAATGCACAATGTTACAGCAAATTGCGACATTTCATGAAGCTCCTAAAATCACATAATCTCTTGTCTATCCTTTGTGTCCACTTTTAAGGTTATTGTGCTTGTCATGTTAACACCAGCTTTCAAGAACTATTATCTTGGAGTCTATTTCTACCTAATGTGCATGGAGAGACAAAAATTTAAGTTTTGCTATGGAATTAGAAGCTCTCTAGCAGATAGAGGATTGAAAAGGTTATCAGGAAAGCAGAGATCACCATTTTGACTGATTTAGAACAGGCAGAAAGTAGACCAGGCTGGAAGTCACCAGCAGATGAAAGCAAGCAAGTTTTTCTCTAGGCAGAAAATCTGTATGTTAATTCACAGATTCAAATTCTAATTAAATTTTATTTAATGTTTTCCAGCTTTATTAAAAAAGGCAGAACAGAAGAGGAAACAAAACAAACTCAAGGAAATAGTTATTCTATAGATAGATAGATATTCATAGATACTATATAATATCTACCATGTACATCATAGATGTTCTCTTGCACAGCAAAGGGTCCAAAGAACAGAATGCTGATATGTACTATTAAAGAGGTGTCAGATTCATCCCTAGATGTTAGGTAATGATTCCTAGATGCATTACACGGAGCTGTGATTTTTAACGAACATTTGCCAGCCATTTTATAATGAATATAGTAGAGCTGTGCATAGCATTGTTTAAGTTTTACTCTATGTATGTGTCCCAAATTTCTTTTACATATATTTAGGCACATGTGCATTTTACTATTCCTATCACTAGTTTTAGTTCAGTATAATCTATGCTTCCACTAAGTGGATCTGTTCCTCAGGTGCTTAAAGTGCTCTTTTGAGCTCTACCAATGTGCTTTACAAGGAAAACATTTTAAGCCACCCTCATACGTTGAAGAGGCTAAGGCTGCAAAAGGATAACATCTTGTACCAACCCACATTTGAGGTAGTAGCCACATAACTATCAGCTATCCACTAGGTTGCACAGTTAATGTGAAACACTGCCTGGGCATCCTACTAGAACAATGCAAAAAATCATCAGAGAATTATGGCGAATATTCTGCAATTTAAAGAATGAATACCTTCTGCAGTATGTTGTTTGCAAACATGTATTTGCTACCTCTCTGTCCCGAACTGGCTCTTTGAAGCAAAGAGTGTCGCTCAAATTCAGAGCTCATACATATGAGTGTCAACTGAAAATTATGGGTCAGCTTCTTTGCTGTAACTAGTACAAGGAAAAGCTACAAAGCAAGTAGCTGGTGTATTGCTGTCTTAATTTCAGTCGTGGTGCTGGTGCAGTGCAGTCTGAGAGATACACAGAGCAATATATTAATTCCCGAGCAACAGCGTGCTCCCCAAATCCCAATATAGTGCTTCTTGTGTTGAAGTCATTCTACTCTTCTGCGAGCACATCAGGCAAGAAAACATTGGGCAAGAAATGAAGACATCAAAGAGAACTTTTCTAGCCTGTTGATGATCTTCAGTTGCTGAAAACCAGAAAGTCCTTGGTTGGATTAAAAATCCACAATTATAGATGTCACCTCAGTGTTCATAGCACTCAAAGAAGGACATAGTGCATAAGGAAAACTTTCCATCACTGTAGCCTCAACATGTGCTTTCTTTTCTTTGTGAAGCCAGGTCCCCTTGAGCCTGGCCTGTTCTCTACGTTATCTCCTTTCTTTGGCACAGCCAGCACAAATTTTTCTTTGAAGACAGTGACAGTATGACAGGCATGAGACCTATCAAGCTAAATCATTGTGTCATAAAAGACCAAAATCCCGATGACAACCATGTCAGCTGTGCAAATTATTGCTTAGAGGAACTGCCTATTTTCTTCCATGGAGGTTACCAATATGGATCCACAATATTAATATGAATAAATGCCTTCAGGTATTGCACTTCATTGAATATCAACATGATGCGTAACCAAATATGATAAAAATAAAATTTTTGAATGTAACATGAAATTGTAATGAAAATGGGAATTTGGTGGTAGGCTATGATCCAGATTATGTTAATTTTATGCCCTGACATTGAAGAAAGAGTTTATTTTAATGTTCAAGTCTTATAATTGTCACTTATCTGTGAAAAGACAATTGGTATGATTGTCTATAAGAAAGATTGTTCTGATTAGTTGGAGACAGCTGTCACACAAATTGGTTGTAAATTAATCAGAAAATTTCAAAAAAAGGGCAATAGTCATTTGTGCTTTGTTTTATCAACAAATATTCTGTATTTACTTGGATATTTAATAGCAAAATGCAGTTTAGAAATGTTGTCGAGTATTAAATGCATCTACACGTAGTAATGTAATTGGGTTTCTTACATTATAATTGCTTCTTTTAGTTGCATCACTAACCTTATAAACACAAGGTTTTATAGGGTTTATAAACTTTAACTTTTATGAAGTCAGATATCTGGAGTTCAGTAAAAGCCAAAAAAGCCCCATAGATTACAGAGCTAAACATATTTCAGTTTTAAGAACTAACTTCTTGGGTATGCCCAGGACTGGAAGCAAATTACATATGTCATTCTCCCCTCTTCTTTATTGAAATAGTTCTTGTTTTGAGCTCTGTCAGATCATTTTTTTGTACCAGTTATCAACATGTGGTGAATTGTCATTGCTGCGTTTTGGGAGAGTTTTACACTGAAAGGCAGAAGGAGAGAAAATTTTAGCAGTAGGTGATTTCTTTCCTTTTTCAAAAGTGGCAGCTGCAGGAAACTCCTCAGAGGTCTGGCATGCTGGGAGCACCCAAGGGAGATGGATGATGAACCCAAGGTTCATCAGAGACACATGAGAAATTCCAGAACTATGCGATAAACACTTTTTTTATGACAGGGCTATCTTAAGAAACCTACCCTGTTTTCTGGAGACAGATCCCTAGTTCACAAGGGAGAACTGCTCCACCGAATGCATGCTAGAAGGTACAGAAAGCAACTAGTGAAAGAAGAAAACACCTGATGAGCAATGATGACTTAGACTGCTGAATGTTGAAACTCTGCACTGAGGGAGGGCATGATGTTCCCAGCAGAGACACATGTAACCATCTCTGGTTACACACATCTCAAGTGTGAAAGTGATTCTTCCTTCCTTCCTCCTCCCTTTGCTCCTCCCAAGAGTGAATCATGTGCCCTACCCACAAACCCTTCTTCAAGGACTGAGAATAAAACTGGCACCTGTGATGATTCCTTTATGCCCACTTGCAGTAATTCAGAATGAAAACTGAATTCCAATATTCAGCCAATAGCAGAGAAGAATTGATGTGTGACTTCCTTCCCCTGCCACTCCTCCATGTCCGTCTGTTCTAGATGAGGGGCTGAGAGAACATGGATTGTCTATCACCCTCACCAATCCAGATGTAAATAGGAGCACCTATTCCTCAATTGTCTTTATTCTTCCTGTTCTTCCACCCATTGTTAAGCATTTGAGTGCCTCACACACCTTTTTCTGCATTTTTACTTAAACATCTATTGGAATTTAGCAAGGCATCTGGGAAACAGCTGTGTAGAGTATTCACTTCACAGAAAAAAGCTGAAGCACTTGCATACCCAATATCACCCCGCTCAATGCATACAAATAAGTAAGTTGGACAACCAGCTCCCCCAACATATGTGCTAAATATCACCTGGAAGTTCCTAGGTCTAAAACTTTAGCCATTACCACTCTGGTTCATCTCCTGCTGCTCTCTAAAGATGCTTAAATTTTCATCTACATTTTGTATGCTGAAGCTCCAACCCCAGCTTCCTATTGGGAAAAATTAGAGTTTAGGACACTCACCAAGGATATGGGAGACTCAACTCCAATGCCCTCCTGGGAGAGTCTCCCATACCCTGCTGCATATTATAACTGCCACTCACTCTTGCATGGGCTTCATCACTGAAGCTGCCCTTTTGACAGTGTTGCTAAATGTTCTTCAGAAGAGGAAGATAAATTGTGTAAATATGACCTCGTATGCTAGAGATAAGAGCACTCAGTTAGGAGAGGGAGGCTCTGGATTTCTGCTCCATTTCCATTGAACGTTGCTGCATTTCTAGGAACTGGGACCTGAGGTTAGATAGGTGGTTTTTTTGGCAAGAGGGAGATGATGACACATCACATGAGAAGAGGGAAGCGAAGACATCAGAGTTGATTGTTAAAAGCCCTCTTTAGTCCATAGCATGAGTAAGGGTAAAGTAATGCTTTGGATAACAGAATTTCAAGGCTTATTTCATTTCTATTCTGCTCCATGGAAAGCCTCCTTTCAGCACAGGTGTTTTATTTTTAGCATGGTCTATATGTAATACAGTTAAATTAGTTATGTTCTCCACTTGGACCAATTGGCTCTGACATACTCAGTTTGGCTGTGGCATACTCACTTTCTCCCATGAGCCAACATGCACAGAATATGCCAATGAAGCTGCTCCTCAGAACTCCTACGATTTCATCCTTTTGTTTTCAGACAAGTACCCAACCTGTAATTTAGGGTCTGTAGAACTCTTTGGGTAGGCTGTCTCAGGAAATCACACTCTGGTCTTCCTGTCTCCTCCATTTGGGAATACCTATCATACTTATATCCCCACATGGCTCTCAAAGTTAAAATGTGACAAGATTCATGGGTAATGAGCATTTAAGAAGTGGGTTCTTTGGTGTGGCTGCTGGGCATAAGATATTTTCCTCTGGCATTTGCGTTCCAAGCCTGGTCTCTTTTCCTGAGGAGAAATTTCTGGTTCAGGAAACCTGGAACCTCTATAAAGCAAGCTTGAAATAATCAAGACTATTCTCTGAGAATAGATGGTACAGGCTGAATATACTGGAGTTGAATACAGTGCCTTGAGGTTAGGTGACTTCTGTTTAGGAAAAAGTGTGCGGTCTCCAACTGCAAATTGCCACTTGCAAAACACAATTAACTAACCAACTGCACAGAGATGAATCGAAAATTTAAACAAAGCTGTATTTGAGTGAGTTCCATGCAGACAATGTCGTCTGTAGAGAAGACCCTAACTGTGGGCAGTGACTGCCTAGCCAACAGCTAATTGCGTCTCTTTGTGGTTTATGAAGAAAAAAAACCCCCACAATCAAACCCTCAAACCTCATTTCTTTAATGAACTTCACAAAGTTTCAGGCATGATGAAGAAGGTCCAAAGCAGAGTTCCCTGCCTGCTGTCTCTCCTTTTGCTTCTTCCATCCAAAGGTTGTGGACTCCAGGGGAGTCAGGACAGTGACTTGCCTGTCCCAAGGGCAGCACCCACAGGAACTGTTCACCAGGCACTAAAGTGTATTTGGCATATGGTACTTTGAGCCATTTAATGGCTAATCTCTGATTTGGGTGAAAATAATTTCTTTTGATTCTATATTCTACGCCCTAGTGTAAAGAGCAGCAACAGCGCGGCTGAGAGCTCAACAGACCTTGCCTGACCCTAATCCCTGAGAATTCGGGGATTTGTTCTAATAAAGGAAGATTAGGGAAAATAGTGATAAAACCTTATGTTCCTATTCACTTTGTAATATCTCATGGCTGGCATGTATAGCGAATGTGACAAATGCAAAGAGGGGCCTGCTGATTTGTTGCCAAAGGTGGTGTAACTGCCAAGACTAACATAACATTTTTCTACTCGTGCTCCACAGAAGAACTGTTTGGTGCAACTCCGGGTTGTCTCCATCTTTCCTTAAAGAACGCCTGAGAGGCACAAGGCAATAAGGTAGCCCTTAGCTATGAGAAATTCTGTATGAGCCACTGAAAATAGCCCCCTTCTTTTTTCTTTTTTCCTGCTGATGAATAAAACCATACGCCAAAGAGGGAAGAATTTTGCTCTCATGCTCATGCGTTATGTTATACCAAGTGTCTTGGCAGATTATTTTCTGTTTGTCTATCTTCTGGTTGGATCTCAAACTCTGGGAATTTGGCTCTTGGAATTTACACCTCTTTGTTTAGGTGGAGAATAGTGGTAGGAATCCCTGCCCATTGCAGGGGGGTTGGGACACGATGATGTTTAAGGTCCCTTCCAACACAAACCATTCTATGATTCTATGATAGGAACTGTCTTCTAGAAGCTGAAACAGCATGCTGGACTTGCTAACACCAGGATCTCAGGCACCAAGAGGTATCCAGGTCTTTATTTTTAGAAGTTGTTCTGTTCCTTGCCAGGTTTCTGGACCTTAGTCTTTGTTCATGTTTCAATGTGAGATAGAGTAAAACCTAGGTAAGCTTTTATCTTGATTTAAGACAGGATAAGAGCCTACAGACCATGTAAGTCAGCATTTCTAAGAGACCACCTTTTTGGGGACTTCAGGTTTGGGATCTTGAACTGTACACACCAAACATGAGGCTCCTAGGGTGAGAATCTCCTTTTGAAAACATCCACTACTGATGAAGAAGATGACTTCATCTCATACCTATGTTTGGAAAACTGTGTATAGAGCCGAAGTAAGCTTAAGAGGTATGAGAGACACTAGGTGGGAGAAGTCCCCGTCCATGGCCTTAACCTGAGACCTCAGTCCAGCACCAGCAATATGAGAGGAGCTGGAAGCCACAGCTGCACTGCTACAAAATCTCCATCCCCCTCATCTTGGAGGACCTGCTGTCCTCAGAGTAAAACACTACTTGCATGAGCAGGTGAGGAGATTTCAGTCTGCAGTATTTCATATGATGGAGACAGTTGATTGCATGTTTATTTATTTTAGAAACTGAACAACATCCTTGTGCGGTGGCATATTTTTCTGCTGACTTGATGGGAGTCACTGAGTGAAAAGTTGGCAGGTGGAAAATATGATTTCGTCTCCTTGTTGATGCTCCTTCAACTCAGGTGGTGATTTTGTTGCCAGAGGAAAGATTTAACATGTTTAAATAATCCCTGAAGAAATCTTTCCTGGATCTCAGATCTAACACCTAGTTCTTCATTAACTTGCCACTCTGTTACCAACTCTTTCACCCAGGGGTGAATAACTGATTGCTATCGGTCATGTCAATTCCCTTCATCATGCTGAAAGCACAGAAATATCTTCTGCTTTGTAGGAAGATTAATACTGGTTTCACAATGGAGGGAGTAGGTCTTGGGGATGGGAGTTAAACACACCTTAATTAATATATGCATGGGGGGAAATGCAACAGCATAACTGTTGGCTTTATTCCAAAGTCAGTGTTAAAACTAGAGTTGTTCCAAAATAACAGACTTTTAAATTTTAAGCTCTTCTTAAAAAGACTGAGCAATTATCCGGTTTTCATCTGGAGTAAGCTACTAAGATTTCTTTGGGCCCAATGGGTATATTTTCCACATTTTTCTGCTAGTGTTCTGTTAAGAGTGCAGGAGCAGGGTGGTGGGGTGTACTTCTCAAAATTTGTTTCTTGCCAGCCAGTTAAAATATCGAGCATTTGAAAGCANAAATGGAAAGAAAAAACAATCCTCATACATCTTTTGGAGGAAGATTTTTCAATGATTCCCATTTAAGCTGTAGGTCCTACAAAACCAGAATCATGTAGGCTTTATTAAAGGCTCTCTAGACCAGAGCTGTATTGCCTGAGAAGCTTGAAAACATAAAACATCCTTCATGCAAAGATATAGTTTCGTCTATTTATTGATAACCTAACACATATTCTGTGATTTGAATTATTTTCGTTCAACAATTTGGTTAGATTTGTGAATAAAATACATCAAGTTCTTGCTGCTTGACTTGGCATTTGAATACTGAACACTCACTTTCCAGAAGACAGTCTAGCAATGCCAATAGAGTAGATAACCCCATTGTGTTAGGAATTAAGGGAAAAGTTTAAATATACATGTGTTGAAAAGAAACTATAACATTATAAGCTTTCAAAATCATTTAATATACATACTCTGGTTTAGATTGATATGTAGGACAGATAAGTGGGTCATATTTGAAGTTTATTATTTTACTTGCCTTTGAATAATGCTGGAAAAACTAAATTTGAAAGCTTAGTAATTTAAGAGCAAAATTAAGCTTACCATTCAATACTGGACCAAAAGTAATTTTCATACACATCCCAAAGAAAAATAAAACATGAATTCTAAATTTTGATAGAATGCAAGCAACTGGTTTGAGGAAGTACTTTTTTTTTTTTACAATACTATCAATTATTATGAATGGGAAAAGGTAAAGCTAGGAAGTGTGCTTCAAACTAACCTGTAAAAATTTTGCCCATCTGGAAGGAATTTTTTTGACGTACCATTAATCCATTAGTCTGCAGACAAAGCAGATAAAGACTGCATTTTTGGTAATACATCGAAGACAGGAAAAGGGAGTTTCAAAATAAGGTAATAATAGTGGGCTTAAGAATTAAACTCCTATAAAGAAATGATGGTGGTTTGGGAATTTTTTTTAGTATAGCTATTTTAAAAACTCTGCAGTTCCATTTTAAACCTTTTTTTCTAACCTTAAGACAAGCTTCCAAACCTCTTAAAGTTGGTAGTCATCCTCCTGTTGTTGTCAGGATCTTTTCCAGCACTGTTTTTAATGATGACATCTTGTCTGCAATATGGTGATTATTCCCAATTGAAAGACACTCGGCGAATATTCTCCTTCTGTTCTGCTTCTGGCTTCTCTCATTCGTCTTTTCTCTACTTATATTTTTTTCACTTCTAAGGTACAAGCCCTCAATTACCTCTTAGTTGCATCTCAACCTTAGTCTAATTTCCTGACCTGTTACTCAATTAAACAACCAGCACCAATTTTTCTCACCTATAGATCTAACATTTGTTCCATTTATTTTCTAAGACAGTTTCACACATATATATGTATGTATGCATGTATGTATGTGTATATTTGTGAATTATCTTTGTGATTACACAAAACAGACTCTAAGTGTTTGATTTTTTTCGCTGTCTTCCATCCTGTAAAGTCTGTGGTCTTAGAAGAGAAGAAATATAGCAAAAGATTTAACCTTCAATGGTTTCTAAGCACAGTTTTCCAAACATTTGCTATTCTGTAGCATGTCATAGAAGTAATGCTTTCAGGAGTAAGACGTTTTTGCAGGCAATAAGAGCTTATTGTTTACTGCAAGAAAACTTGAATGATTTAGCTGAGAAATAAAATTTTTCACACATGAACATTTTCAAGGACATTTCCAAACTATTCTAAACCATTCCAAACCATCCTCTATCCCTCATTCCCTCAGAACCAACAAAAAAGTCTTTTTCTAATTTTGTTTGTTTTCTTCTGTTGCATTCTAGGGTCAAACACATCATATTCCTTGCTACAATATCAGGACATTGTGCAGCAGACTGCAAGAAAGGAAAAGGACTGAATTCCTGGACACATCTAGGGGGGACAGAAAACAAGGCGAATAAGTCTGATCTCTCCTGAATTTCAGATTCACCTCCATGTCCTACATGTTCATAATGAAAGCGTATTTAAATGCTTGACATTCTGAGGCAAGAAAGCTGGGAGAAATCTGCCCATTATCCCAATAAAAAAAGTTTTAATCATCCATTCATAAATAGATTTTTCTTCTTGTTGCTATTATTATCTTTTATTTAATGACAATCTTTCTCCAGCATGTTGGTGTGAAGCTGGAAACCTAAAACAGAAAGGTTTCCCTATGCACAAATCATTACAGTCTGTAAATCTCCTGAGGAGCTCTTTTTCCAGTATTCTCAAGTCCTTTTAGTTCTCTCACAGAAGTATCAACAACTCTATAGAAGCCCTGTGGTTTGGAAACAAAGAGTAAATCTCTCTGTATTTATATGTATGGAGAGTTAAGAGTTTAGGGGAGGAACAGAAAAGGCAGCAAAGTCCAATGTGCCTGTGTTACTGCATATCCCAAGAAGGTGAAAGAATTGGTTTTGTCAATGCAGAAAGTAGACATTTGACTCTCACAGCAATTGGTCATACATTGGTGATAGCTGGTTCTTCCGCTCACTGTGTTTGGGTAAGGTCTGGTTTCATACACAGATTATGATGTGTTTCGGAGCAGCCAGAGGAAAGTAGAAATCATCAAATTTGAGAATGCTCCCACGATTTAGGTTGTTCTGAGCAGTATTAGTGGTGTTGAGACTTTTTCCCTGTCAAGAATGGCTTACTAAGCCAGGACATCCATCCAGCCCATTTAAACTATTGCCAAATGGTCAGGAAAAAGTTAAAAACTGTGCACATTAAAACAATTTTCCCTGCTGCATCAATTATTTTTACTGCTTTAATTAACCAGATTCCACGGATTCCTACTATCTGGTGTATTTGAAAACCAAAATTTGGACTCTTCTGTAGATTGGGACTGATTTTTATGTATTTATTTATTTAAATGATGGGTGGCGTGCCTCAAATAAGAATATCAAGGCTAGAACATTATCTCAGTATTGAGCTGGAGTAAATGCAGGGTATAAAGGAAACAGTTTGCAGTTTCACATACAACTGAGTATAGTATGTAAACCCGGATGCCAGCCAGGCCACTGCTAGATTCCTGCTACATTCTCAATAAAAGCAGCAGGGCAAACAGCTAATCTTGTAAGAGGTCCCTGCTCCTTTGGGGAAGGGATTGAGAACAGTCAGAAACTATAAATGCAGGCTGTGGCCTTGGAGCCAAGGCTAGAGTGCTTTGAAATCTTCCACGGGGAAACAGGTCTGGCACCAAGACGTATTGCCATCGGCATCTCTGTCCCAAAATTGGGGCATTGTAGGTGCTGAGGGGGGTCAAGATTGGCAATGTGGAGAAGGCAAGGGCAGGCAAACAGGCTGAAGTGAAAACAAGCCAAAAGTCACACGGTATGCAAAATCAGTGAGGGCTTCATGGGGTCTTCCCAACAGGGCATATGGAAGCAATAGAGTGATTTGTTTCCTTCTCCAGGCTTGTTAAAGCAAAAGAAGTTCTGATTAGAGAAAAGGACCACCTTGCAAGGGTGGTCCAACACTGGAACAGGTTCCCAGGGTGGTTTTGAGGTCTCTGTCCTTGGAGTTACTCAAAATTTGACTGAATACAGCCCTGAGCAACCTGCTCTAATTCAGTATTTACTCATGGTCTGAGTCACAGGACTTCCAGAGGTCTTTCTAACCTAAATTATTTTGTGATTCTATACTAGATTCTGAAGGACTTTGTGTTGTGAGCTAAATGCAGGTGCATTAAATAGGAAAAGCTTTAAAAGGATCCCTCCTTCACCCTTGTTGCACCCGTTAACTTCCAGGTTTAGAGAAAGAGTGGAAAGGCATGAACTATACATTACTGGCATTACCAGAAATCTGAAAGTATTTTTTTGGGGGGGTGGGAAGAGAAGAACATATCAAAGTCACAGTAGGTGCAGTGTGGGAGTGTTACATACAGGTACAATGAGAAATGTTTTTTTTTTCCCGCAAACCGTTTGAGCCCTCTTTCAGTATGGTACATTTTGAAGCCATCAAAATTGCAAACACATATGATTCCTTCTCTATCCATGGGCCATAAGGCCATGGCAGGCCTCCTGTATATAAGAGCTTTGACTGATCCTTAATTTGCTATTTCCTACTGAATCAGAAAAGTCTGTGAAATACAGTGGTTATTGGCAACCTCTGAGCTCTTGACTCAGTGAATCATTCTAGTTACGTTACTACAAGGGAGGGGAGTCTGGCAGAGGCCCTGTTTGAAATGATTTAATGGAGTAATTCCTTTAAAAGGGATTGGTTTTGGCTTTTTCACTTTTGCTTTGGTGGATTCTTTTTTTTTTTTTTTTTGAGGATGAAGGAACTTTTGTTTTCCCTTAGTTTTAGTCCTTCCATCCTTCTCTTGACAACAACATAACAACTAACTGAAGAATTCTCTTCCCCTCAGATTTCAACATAAGATAGCTAAGCATGCATTTTGAAAGCAATTGAACATCTGGAGACCGGGAACTGTTGTCTTCTGAAGCACTTCTTGCAACACAACATCTTCCCTGGAAAGTTGAAGCTCCAGAGATTTAAAGGTGCCATTATAGCTTTTGTAATCAGGGACTTTGTTTTAATATGAGAACCCTCTCAAAACATGCCCATTAGCAACACTCCAGCAGTATATTTGGTGTAGTTCAACAGTAGAAACACAGAAGATAAGAAAACTCTCAATTTATTCTCTCGGAACGATAGGGTTCCTACTACTTCTTCCTCTAGTCACTATCCTTTCACATATGAACAAACGCTCTTCCCAAGGAAACATTTTCATAACTTTAAACGAAGAAGGACATCTGGCAGCACTGACTGAGGAAGGATATTGACCTGATCCTGATACAAATAGATGTAGTTCAGCGGACATCGCTTGAGAGCAGACTATTTATATCAGTTTATAATCTAATCTGCTGATTCCCCTCCCTCCTCACTTTCCTAATGCACAGTAGTAGCATAATGATATGCAGGGAAAAACAGTGCTTAGTGGTCACATTCGGTTGTAAGATCACCCAGCTTCAAAGAAAACAGGAACTAGCCATGAAACCAGACTTTCTGTCTTTGATATAGATACGGCAGATGTCTCTGAGAAAGATCTACCAGGCAGATGTGAGTGTAAAGAGCTGTTCTTTCAACACCAATTGAAATCTTGATCTGTATTATGTGACACATTTTTGTTGTTATCAAATGGTTACGGTTATGCACATGAATATTCAGTCTTATTCTGAATCTGATTAAATTTTTGGCTTCTCTGACTCTTTGTTTCCCACTGTACTTATGCCTTACATGGTTTTTTTGTTTTGTTTTGGTTTTGGTTTTGTTTTTTTTTAATCTTGTATCACTTTGAAAATTCCTGCATTTAAATATCATTAGATACACATCATTGTTGTGTTATGGAATATCATGAACAGAAGCTTGCAATATAATTCCCTCACACAATTCATCGTTTTTTAAATGTTCATGATATCTTCTTGTATTTTCCCCTCTTCTCAGTTAAACATTTCTAGTAATTCCAATTTCTCTTTAGGGTATGTCATCCCTAGGTCTTTTCTAACTCGGGGTATGTTCTCATATATCTCACATGAGATAAAGATACTGTCAAAAAGATTGCTTCACTGAGCAATCTTTTCCAGATATTTTACTGCCTGAATGCAAGAAAGACCTCCCATTAGAACCAGCAGCCAGCTCGAATGTTTAACAAAAGTCTCTCTAGCGAAAGACAATATAAGCTAGGTGTAAATGCAACAAATGGAGTCTTACACAGATCTCAATGAAGACATAGAGTTGATATTTTAATGTGGGGTTTTTTTTCCGTCAGTTCCATATTAAGTTCACCCATAATCCCTTAATATCATGCTTCTGTGCAGCACCGTATGGCTAGTTCTCAGAACTGTTAAAATGTGGACAGATAGAGCAGAGAAGAAACTCTGGAAACTAGAAAAGAGAAGAAGAGTACAGAACACCGGGGACGGAGTGAGAAGAGCTAGCAAAAACAGGATTTGAAAATGGAAGAAGTTGTGTAAGTTAACGAAAGATAGATATATTCCCATGTTGCACACAAATTTTGAGGCGAACTGTTTTCTCTTTCTAATACTTAATAAAGCCTCCTCTTATTCAGAATCATATTGCTTTCCTTGTGGTTTGGTTAGTTTTGATAGTTTTTTTTTGTTTTGTTGTGTTTTTCTTTTAGCACTATCCACCTGTCTTGAAGGTCATGGTGTGGAATTCATTTCAGTAAAACAGAAGAAATTAAGTTAATGATCTTGATCTGTTTCCTTAAAGTGATAAAACCCTTGGTGGAAGGCCAGGGCTGTTCCAACTCCAGCCAGACCTTAGGAATGCCTTGGCAAGGGCCAATAAATTGTTTGATATTTTCTTTCCCTGGATCCCAGTGTCTAGGCTACGCCTAGTAAAAATCAGCTGACTTTTAATTAGGCTTTCCTTCGTTACAGGTGGGAATCTGCTTTCTCTTTTATCTGTTTCTGGAAACTTTTTCTTTCTCTGCTGAGGTGGCATTGGTGGAAATTAAATTATTATGCCTAAAGAAGAAACAAGAGACATATACTGAGAGTACATGTGGCTTGCATGTTTGCTTACTTTCTGACAACATTCTTTTGAAGAGGAAGAAGGTAAAATTCTAAGGTTATTGTGATTAATTTTGTTACAGAAAGTTTCTATGGAAGAAGTCTTAAAGTCATTTGTAACTCACTACGTTGTCAAATGTTAACACTGTCCAGCAAGGTGTAACGTTGTTCTGCTGGTTTTCTTAGCAGTTCTTCTGAAAGCAGCATGTGAGCTCCTCTACGTATTGTGAGCCTTGCCCATGGCAGGAGAGTGTCTTATGTTTCTTGTTACAGTGCAGGCTTTGTTGATTAGAAACAAATGCAAACTTTTGGGACTTGCCCTGTTCAACAGCTACCCTAGAGCCAAGAGAATAATTTCCTACGTACATTCACATGGTTCCCACTCACTCACACAGACAGAGCCATCACCTCGCACTTAAAACACGAAAATAGAGAATACTGTAGCAACTGCCTTTAGGGAACAGCTCTGTGGTATTGGCAGTGAGCAGCAACATTACTCCCGAGAAAAGTCCACGTGGCATTGTGCCTGCGGCTGGCACAGTGTCTCTCAGAGCTCTGCAGCATGCAGTTACTATGGAATGCTTGATGGGAGGTGTGTGTGTTAATGTCTGGTCCTCTCTGTGCCCTCTTAAGCAATGCAGAGAGGACGACTAGAGCAAGGACTTCTTACTTCAAGGAAATGCAGGACCCCATACCTAGTGCTTGTACAAGGGTTGGTTAGGCTCCCTTTGCTCTTCTGCCCTTTAGATCCACCCAAAAGCAATCACAGCCTAAAGGCGTTCAGTCTGGCAGACAATATTGACGGATGAGAATTGGCTCTACAACCGTTCCTGTGTTAAAAAAACAAAGGGGGGAAAAAAAAAAAAAAAAGAAGAAGATATTAAAAAGTCTGTCTGGGTACAGAGTAAAAACTATACATAGACTTCAACAGAAAACTGTACAGAACTTGTATTTATATTAAGAATAACAGCATTTCTTTGTCAAAGTATCTAGACAAAGAGCTTACACATTTTAGCAAATGTTTCTGAGGGAAAAAAAGGACTTGGAAGAGAAAACAGATTCACTGATCTGGGAGGGAGTGGAATTGGTGCTGACACAAAAATGTCTTACAGATCTACTGTTACTGCTACCAATTATTTCTGAATGCTATAGAGAATGTACTGAAAAACTTGGAGGAAAAAAAGAAAATAGTACATATTTTTCCCTAAGAGAAGAAAAGGAAAGGTTGCAAAAGAAGCATAAATCCTCACCTACATCAGCCGATAAGCTGTGGTACAAAGTAGTTTAAACAATATCACTCTCATTTTCTAGTCAAGCTTTTCATTAAGGGGTTTAGTGCAGAGGATTTAGGCAATCATCATTATCTCAGGAAGAGAAATGCTCCTTAGGCCAAAACTACTCAACTGTGAGATGGACAGTGGGCTAAAAAAGAAACTTAAATAGGCAGAGTCCTTTGAATCAAACATCTTTCTGTCTGTATTGCTGACTTAGCTTGCTCCCAAGGTATAGGCACTGTGCATAGGATGAGTGAAGGTTGGGATAGATTCCATTGATCTGGGCTGGGGTATGCTCAGCTGCTGCTCTGCCTAACCCTCCGTGATGGATTGACCTTGGAATAGAGCCAGACACCTACTCGGCCGCTCTCTCACTGCTCCTCCTCAACAGAACAAGGGGAGAAAATAAGATGAAAAATCTCATGGGTCGAGATAAAGACAGGGAGACCACTTACCGATTACTGTCATGGGCAAAACAGACTTGACTTGGGGGAAATTAATGTAAATTATTGCTGAATAAAATAGATCTGGATACTAAGAAACAAAATAAAATTTAAAAAACACCTTTACTCCACCATCTCCCCCATTTTTCCCTTTTTCTTCACTATTTCACTACCAGCCTTTCTACCTCCTGCCACCCCAAGCAGCGCAGGGACATGGGGAACAGTGGGTTATGGTGTCAGTCCATAACAGCTCCCCTCTGGCCTTCCTTCCTCCTCACACTGCTCTGATGCTCCATCATGGGCCCTTCCATGCACTGAATTCTTTCAGGATAAGCCTGCTCCAGCATGGGCCCTCCAGGGGTTGCAGGGGAACCTCTGCTCGAGTTCTTGGAGCACGTCCTCCCATTCCTTCTGCTGCCCTCACCTTGCTGTCTGCAGGGCTGTTTCTCACACTTTTTTTGCTCACTCCTCTCTCCCTGTGTGGCATTCTTTCCCTTCCAAGTTTTTCCCTTCCAAGAATTTTTCCAAGACACACCACCACCTTGGCTGAGGGATTCAGCTGTGCCCTGCAGTGTCTTGGTTGGAGCCAGCTGGAACATCAGAGGTTCCCTGCATCCCCTGCATCACCCGCTGCCAGTGTCTGGGCACCCGCACTCAGTACACCCTCATGAAGCACAATGTTGGAAGACAGGGTGTGTAAACAGATTAAAAAGATGGGAGAGTCCTTCAGGACTCAAATGTGTTCAAATCTGCTGCCTATCAGCTATGTTCCCCTGGGAAAGGCAGCCAGAGGAGGCAGGAAAGAGGTCACATCAAGTCACACCAAGTTTATGTGAGCTCTGGGAACATCTTATCTCCCAACTGACTTTTTCTTGTAGAGGCATGATTCGTTGAGTTAACACTGGTTCTGGGACATAGAAGCAAAGAGAAACTACCTTGAGATACACAGAATGACTGGTTCATGGAGCCAGGGAAAGTGGTAACTGCATTTAAAGAGAAGTGTGTTGGGCCAAGAGAGTTTTCTTATTCCCACTACCAGGAGATTAATGTCATATCAGCTTCTCTTCAGACAATGAGGGAGATGGTTACTAAAGAGGATGCTACATTTAGATCATCCATAATCAGAGATATCTTTCTCTTCCATTGCCTGCACATCTGCTCTGTCCGTTCACCCTTTCCTTAGAGGCTGATGGCTGAACTTTGAACCAAGTGCTGAAGACTCACATACCCTTAAGAAACTTGCTTCCACCTTTTCTTGCATGTATTTGCATAACAGGAAAAGAATAGTTTGCTTGACATACAGTTTATTCTAATAATATTCCAAGTAATGGCGTAAAGCAATAACTGGGACACTGATTGTTAGAAATTCTATTTGAGTTTGAAGTCTTCTTTATGATCAGTATATCTACCTAAAGGAGCGTCACTGTTTTGTCTCATTCTGGACTGAATACTTTGACTCTAATTGAATCATTGCTATTAACTTAAAAGGGAGCAGGGCCTGGTTGTTTTGTTAGCCATCTAAAAAAATGCAGGCCATGAGAAATGTCCACGTTTCCAAAAGGCATTTTTAACTTGCAACCTATTCAGTTTCCCTTTTTTACCAGTGGAAAAACCCCATGGAATTTTATACTGCAGAAATTTTTGTTGCTAACGTGCTTTTTCTGAAACATTAACAGCTCCAGTGCTATGTCATCAGCTAAGTTCAAAAAATAAAAGTTTAAGCACCTTCTCTTGGCCTTGATCTCTCATCTTTCCATCCATGTTCAGTTCCCTCACCCTACCTGTCCTTTACATACTTTCATGTCCGTCAACCCTGCTGCTGGATGTCCTCTATCTTTTTTTCCTCTTCTCCAGGAATCTTCTTTCTCTAGGGAAGTTTTGTGTCCTCAGTATGTCTTCTCTACTTCTTATCCAAGCCTCTGGATTTCTTTTATCTCCCTTACATTTCAAACACATGGCCAGACCTGCTTCTTGCTCTCAGCTTTGTTATTCTACAGTCAGTGTATGATAACCATTAAATAAGGATTTTGAACAATAATAGCAATTTGAATGGTCTTATAAAAGAGTAAATAACGTTATCCTTACTAAGGATTTCCAAATGGATTGCGAAATTAGTCATTTCACAAACAGTACTGAAGCCTGATTCCTACTGGGTTTGTTCCATGAGGCTGAACTGGGCAGAATCTCTGATGTCTAATAAAGGGAAAACCTCATCTTTCTTTTTCCCTCAAAAATCTTAAAAGGATCTCTTGTCTTTCCCCAGATGCCATTTAATTGTAATGTATTACGTCGCAATGACTGTTACCCCTTAGGATAGTTGTCGGTCCCTCTTTGTGCAGACCAAGTCAGCAAAGACTCTCTTTTCTGTGTTTTATTCCTCAGCTCCCTGGTGGGTTGCCATGGGGAGATGTACTCAGATGTGTGCCCCCCGGCACAATCCTGCCACATGAGGCCAAAGATTGCAGCCCTGTGTTCCCAGCTGGACCATTACAACAACCTTGGAAAAGAAATCTTTAAAAAAGCTGTGTTTCATTTCAACACAAGTATATGGTAGTTAATCTGGCTCTTGACAAGAAAACAAGATTATGGCTGAGGAGACCTATGCAGTCTATGTTGCTTTTAAATGAGCAAAAGCAAGATTATAAATTCCAGCCTATAAATTACTGATTTCTTTATTTGTCAGTGCTGATACACAGATAGCTGTGCAATGATTACTGCAGAGCGGTGTGCCTGTGGTGACAGGGCTTACTGAATCATTCTGGCCCCTAGCAAGAGCAGAAGAAACCACAAAACTGGCCATTACCTTTTAGTAAATCTCCTTCTTAATAGGAACAGTGAAATGGGGAAAGCAGAAATTAGTCAGAGACCTCGAATTAATTACAAAGCGTTGACTCAACCAGTTTTGCAGGACAGCAAAGGGAGATGAATGGACTGACATGTAGCAACAACAAAACTATGATTCTGAGGACTACTGAAATGAAGCAACCTTGCCTTGAATTATGTGGTGGGGAATCTGAAAATGGGATGGCAATGTGGATCAATAAATAATACGTGTTTCTAAACTAATGGTCATAACACCAGCATGCCACTACCATGCCTTAGAAGCAATGTATTCTTCATCACAGAGCAGAATCTAGTTAAAGATCTATTACCTCTTACTATCAATTACTGTTTCTTGAAGTTGAGGGGGGTGTCTTTTTTATTATTATTATTTTTTTATTTATTCTGGTTTTAAGCAAAAAAGAATGTGCATTATGTGGAATTCAAGAAAGCACATGCAACAGGAATGTCATCTTGCCCTTAGGCAAATAGCTTAGCAAACCCCAAACACCAGACTTTCAAAAGCAAATTCATAAGCTTCTTTCTGCAGCCTACTATATATTAGCAGGCATGAATTAAACATGCTTGTCCTGCCCATAGCTTTGCTGAGGCAACTGTTGTTGAATAAGAACGAAAGTACCTAGAGGGATATGATCTCAAATGTCAGGTAATAAACCTTTCCTGTTCTCAGTAAATTTTTATGTTTATATTTTTAATAATACCCAAACCTATGATACTTTGCTTCCTCCAGACTTTTTTTAACCCTGCAGGATATATAGCTGATGAAAACCAAGCATGAAATGTTTTTAATATTTGACTGCGTTATTTCATACAATTAAAGGTAATTCTGTGTTAATACCTGAGAATATCTAAGAACAGAAACTGAAGGAAAAGAAAAGTAAGAAGAAAGTGGTTTTGTTGCGGTTATTCCTGGTTTATATTGTGTTGAGCTACCTAGCAATAAAGAGGACTCTTCATGCCATTAAGTGCACAAATTCAGGTCGTTAGCACTCGTTTTTCTGGCCAAGTCTTTCTGGTTGATTCTTGAGTTGCCTATCTGTTATAAAGGACACTGCCTGGTGCCTGATCCTGGAGCTTGAGTTAGGTTCAATAACTACTTCGTTGTCCCTTATTCACCTCCATCCTGAGATGCTTCTCCCAAAACGAGTGACGTATATTCCTGCCACTAGAGGGTATAATGTCTCCATCATTTATAACTGGTCAGGCCTCATTGGGTGTATATGTGCACTCGGTTTTTTCAGGAGTTTTAAACTGAGCCAAAGCTCCTCAAGAAAGCCCAAGGGAATTAAAGTTTTTGTAAATATGAGCACCTAACTTCTGCAGTCCATTTTGAAGATCTCAATCTTTTCTAAAAGCTGCAAGAGAAACGATCAATGGATCTAAAGGGAAACATATTTCTCAGGATTTGTGGGAAAACACATTTAAAAAATCAATAACCAGAGCTATTTAGTGGACAGTGAACATGAGAGAGAAATCCTAGCCTGTCAACCCAGGCTGAACGTGGAGGGCTGATGTAACATGAAGTGTAAGCCGAACATCCATTAATCATGTTTCCATGTACTTGGGTGGTAGGATCTCTCAGCAGACAAAACAAAGGTCCCAAGGCTGAGCAGCAGCGCTGGATAAAAATGCAACTGAAGAGATCTCTGACTGTTAATTCTGAGGAGGGAAGAACTCATTCTTACTCTGCTGAGGTAACAAGCTCTGTGCCCGAGCAACAGTCCCATGATGGTGTCCTCAATCAGAACAGAGGGGACCGCAGCCCCAACTAGAGACAAGGGTTGTGCTGTGGCAGCTCTTCTTCCAAAGGAAATGGGATTCTTCAGGAAGAACACCTGCATGTTTGGCTCTGGAATTTGTTCTGCCAGGTGACAAATGCATTTTCCTGCTTCCATCTAATGTGAAAACATATTTTTAAGAGAAAAGTTACTTGTGAACTGTTAGCAGGAGCCATGTAATTTACTGTCCTAATCTCTAGCATTTGGGAACAAGATATATCTTTGATTTTCTGTCTTATAGTAGTACCTTCTTGTACTGTAGTTTGAATATCTTACTGCATAAGCCCAGTGAAGAAAACTTGCAGCCCAAATTATGCAGAAGTCCCTTCTTAACCTCCTAGAAAAAGGGGAAAGATATTTGACTCTCAGTCCAGCCCTTCCCTATTTTGCATTCTCTTACGTAGGGGTGAAAGTAAAAACTACTGAAATCCATCGGTCTTGCAGATGAAGAAAGAGGGAGGGTTATTCCTTTAAACAGCAGGAGATACAGACCCTGTGTAAAAGAGGGTGCTACCCTGCCTTTGAAAGGAGCAAGAAGCATACCGAGACACAGCCAGACACGACGTACCCAGAAGAGCTTTCTTTGGCTGATGGTGCCAGAGCCCCTTGCTAACACCGTCTGCCTCCTGCTCCCCTCGGAGCACAAACTCTTCCCTGAACCAGAGTGCTGGGGAGCTGGGGCATTTAGATGGCACCTGAGTGTTAACGTAAAAACGCCTGCACCGAGTTCCAGATTTGCCACAGTTCAGTCTTTTATTGCGAAGACATCAAGTAGTCTCAGAAGTATTTGCTCTGGTAATCTGGACTACATTTAATGGCTATCAGATAACCTTGCCATGGTGATTGTTAAGGGTCTTTTGTCCCCTGGCTAGTGGAAGTGCAGATGGCCTAGCAGCAAGTCTGACTTTCTTGAGAGGGCAGTGCCCGAGGAAAGCAGGAACACAGAAATTGTGTGTTAAAAAGGACTATGGATGGGTCAGGGCTGTAAAGCGTCCATGACCATGACCTGCGTATAGAGGGCTGGAACTGATAGAACAAATCCCTGATGAGAAGTCAAGTCAATGGGGATTGTGTCTACGCCTTGCTGTAACACCCTGACCTGTGAAAACTCCCAGTACCATAACTCAGTGGTAGTGCTGGGAAGGGGGCTAATATGATTATGTGTATCAAGTGTACACCCATCAGCCATAATATAGAGAGGCTGTGCTGCTACTGTTACACAAGCAAACAGAGCCAAAAACCCTTGTGAACTGAATTGGAGATAAATTTGGTCCTCTGGGCAAATACGTTATACTGTGAAGTTTCCTTCGGGAATGAGGTAGTTAGGGGTTAAAAGTGAGAGACAGAGAAGATGTAATACCGGGACTAGAAATGCCAGACAGACCAGGGAAACTTTGACCTCTGGAAATAAGGGCTAGAATCAAATCTAGGTAAAATGCAATCTTTGTCTTCAGATTTAAATGAGGTTTATAACAGGCCCGAGAGCCTTGCCTGTCTTTCCAGTTTATAACCTGTCAGAATAGTATCCCTTGCTTGTTTTTTCCCAAATTCATTACTTAAAAACATAATTTTATAAAAGAAAAGCAGTCTCTCCTGCTTTCTGAAGATGCAGTTATTTATTTATTTATTATTAAGTATTGAAAGCATCATGTACCTTCTTTTCCCCAAAGTACTTGTATACAGGCAAAATAGGGGGATTCTCTGCATTAACTTCACCACAGATTCCAAAGGAAGGAATTAGATGCTCAAAACCAAGAAGATTATTGCAACAATGAAACATGTACAATCCATTTTTAAAAAAAAATCCCTTGCAAGGATTTTAAAAAAGAAGGTTTTAAGAGGATTATCCTGACAATAAAGGACATAAAGAGACAGGTTTGTACATTCTGCTAAAAATACAGGGACTTGTCATAAAACTACACTGCAATTGAAATGGGAATTATGTGGGTTATGTGTGAGTCTGAAAAAGACCTGGAAATTAGTGCAACTACTTGTATTTTGCCAGTTTTTATTATACCAAATGATACTCAGATCCTAGTGGGTTCATTGCACCTCCTTGACGGTAAGCTGACTTTAAATGCAAGTAGCATCCATGTCATGGATAGATTTATAGCTTATATTAGCAGACATGTGGAAACTTCCAATTAAAGACAAAGCCATTGCAGTTCTCATGCAAGTTAGCAGGTCTTGAGGTTGTCTTCTGCTCCTGAAGCTACACTTACTCGGCCTTATCTAGGATTTTACCTCCTGTGGGCTACCACATACTAGATGTTCAGGCTAGATAGATTCCCGTGGAAGACAGAATCAAGTGTTGGTTGACTCATGGATTCAGATATAGCAGGCAGACAGACAACAAATTCATCCCCTTTGTCCATTTGTAAAAGTCTGCTGAACCTGAAGAGGTCAACTGGATGTAAATAAGGGCATGTTTCCTTTGGCCTAAAACTAAACTCACTTAAGTGGATTGCTCCACAGACACTAAACATAGTCTTCTCTAGAAATCAAGAGATTTGTAATTTTAGTGCATTCTCGGAAAGAAAAACAAAATACCAAAATTACTCTGGGTAGGCACTTGCAAACTGCTTAATGTTTTCCAAATGTATTGCTACTTTCAAGAGTTATGATACAATACTGCTTATTATAGGATTTTGTTACAGCACAATTCTTTCCTGCACTTGTAATCGCATAACTGAAGTGTGCATTCCGAAAGCCAGAAATATGTAACAGAAGACCCAGAAAAATTTTTGTAGTCTGAAAACACAGAGCACCTAACACTATCCTTATTTACAGATGCGTCACCCTGAGGAGGTCAAACTGACTTTGGTGGTCATGACTTGTTTTTGCTCCTTGCTAAATTGTGATGCTTGCAGTCCTCCAGTCTGTAGTGCTGAACAGCTCCAGCCTTTGGCTAAATGTAAAAGTTTTGATACATATATGTTCTTAAGGCTGCAAATTACAGTCCCGTTGCTTAGGTCTTTCTACAGATGTGTGGAACATTTACTAGGAAGCAAATGGAGCCATGGATTTATTTGGTCTTTCGCCTCAGAGGGAATTTATGTCTTTCTTCCTCAGGAAGGATCGTTTTCTTTCCCTTTGCTCTCTGTGGAGCCCCTTCTCCACTAACCATGGTAGCATGAGTATCTCAGGCACTGGCTGCCTTGTATAGAGCTGAGCATACCGTTGTCTACGTGAATTTATATCTTATACTCTGGATATGTCTTTGCAGTCCACAAGTACCATTGCAACTTTTGCAGGCACACTGGAATTTGCTGTGAATGAAATAGCTGAAAATCCTACCATTATGATTATTGCTGTGAGAACTAAGCTATTATGTGCTTACCCAGAGTATCAGGAGTTCTTATTCAGCCCATGTTGAACCAGCTAATGCTGCAGCTGCACTCCTTTCTGTATCAGAGCTTATTAACTTCAGGGAATATCTGATGTATCTAAAGATCTGTGTCCACACCTCTGAATTGCACTGTGGACATAGTGAGGTTTATGTGCTGTACTTCAGTTTTCCAATTTATTTCACTGTCACTTATGCTACCATGTCTACTTTCATTTGCACACTAAAATATGCATATGCATATACATATGCATATAACTCTTGTTCTGGATATCACAAACGCAAATATGTGTATTTGTTCTCAAGAATTTGTGCAAACATAGGTGTTGGCATCTCCACGGTGAATATATATTTGCCGTACACATACTTTTTCATTTGGAGAAATATGCACAGGGAAAGATATCAAAACTTTAAGGTTAATCATGCTCTGAATTATCTATTTCTTTATATTAATTACACATGAGTCTGAAGTGGACAACCCTAAATGTATACTTATATAGGGAGAGGAAAATCCCACCTGATGAGTCTGGTCATTAAAAAAGAAAAATCTTACAAACTACACTGGGCTGCTTATAGAAAATAATCTTCCTCATGTACACTTTCAGTTTTCTCAGTTTACAGCACTGAAACTTATGAGCATTAAGTTACATAAACCTATGTTTCTAGATATAAAGTCTTCCTTTCCACTGAAAGCATGAGAATAAAAATGTCCACCAGCATTTATGTTTATGAAGGCTGGGAGCGTCAGTCTCCTATAGGTCTAGACGTACAATGCATATTAATGGAAAAAGGGAGTTGATATATTTTAGACAGTGTTGAAAACTCCATCTCTACACTAGAAGTTAACATTAGAAGGCTAAAGAAGTTGTGAAGTAAAAGGAAAACTTAATATAAAAGGATATTCCTTCAGGCAAAGCCTGGCATGTTGAAAATTTTCCTCTTATTATTTATAGGTCTAATGAGGCTTCCTAGAACATTTTTATAATTCTTTGTTAAACCAAAAAGAGCAGTTGTTAATCTGTTTTCTTTGTGTATCCCCATAAAACATACTTCCCAAGTTCCCAAGATGGATTCTCTAACAGTAAAAGGAAACAAAGCTTAAAGGTATTTTTTTTCTTCCAGCCTTCATTGTATTGAGTTCGTGCTTAATTTTCTATTTGTCTTGTGATTCTTAAATTCTTTCAACTTTTCCTTTAAATTCTCTGTTGCTTCTTGAGACTATAATCTAATATACCCAAAAATGCCCTGCAAAAGATTGAGCTACTAACTGTTCTGTAAAGGAGACAGAATGACTATAATAACTATTCTGTTCATTGTTTTGTGAAATAAATCTGGCAATAAAAGAAATTTAATAAAATGAAATTTAGAAATACATGAAAATAAAACCTAATATCACTGTGGGGATTACACAAGACTCTAGGCACACAGAGGCAATGTGTGAGGTGCCTATTTGTGTTGTATGAATTTATAACTCCGGGTCAATTTGCAACTGCTCAGTCTGAAAGGGGATTTTTTGCTTTTCAGTAGCCCAGGTAGCATCAAATTAGGTCTCCAAACAACTCCTTTTACGTGTGATGAAGGTAGATTAATTCAGTGAGGGTGTGAAACTCAGGCATCAAAGTTATACTGTGGCAAAAGCCAAAAAAAGTTCTAAGTTGGGATCTGTCTGCTAAGGCTGCCATATGACAGATCTGCTGTCCACAGCCACACTGCTGTGGCTGTCAGGGGTGTTTGCAACAGGGACAGCTTCCCAACAGGAGGTAGAAATAAAAGTGGAGAGGCTTTGAATCACCTCACACATCTACCCCCCAGCAGCAATGTCAGGGAGGGAGTGGGGAGCATGGGGGCACTCCGTCTCTCACAGTGGAATGCTCCTTTTCAACTAAAAGTGTAAGAGGCTGCTAGTGTTCTGTCCCTCTGTGTTTATGTTAGTGAAGGGATGCACTAGCACAGGAACGGCACACCTCCTCTTAATCAGTAATAAGAGGACAAGCAAAGCAGATATTTTTGACCTAATATTAAAAACTGATGTATGATGTGCCTAGGTTCACTGCTGCACGCAGATTCTCAGAGGTGTCTCTCCCATTGCACTCTCAAAGCAGCCCCTCAGGTTTCTGTTATAAAAGCCTAGAGAACAGTTAATATCCAGTGTGGGCTCTGTATGACATTTGAGTCAGTGTAGGAGGGCAATTCAGGAGGAGCCAAGCAAGAACTCATGTAACTCAAAAATTCTTAAAGCAACACAATGTTGCCCTGATGCACAGCCACACACAGAGTAAGTGACTGGCTGCAGAACAGGACTCTGTCCCTCGCCCCCAGGTCCCGTAGGGACTGCAAGTACTGTGCAACCAGCAGGAGGTCTGTCATAGATATCAACAGCCCCTAAGGCTGGTCCAACCACAGCTGGGACTGCGAGATTTCCAGCTCCTGATGAGACGCAAAGGCACATTTCTACCCTTTGACTACTTACAAAGCATCAGGTCCAAACATGTTTTCAAATCTGTCCATTATCCCATCCTGCATGTGTGTGTGCACTGTGTTCCTCTGGAGGTGCAAAGCCAAAACCTTGTCGGTCATGGCATTGTCCCATGGCAATTGAGGCTTTCTCCCCTCCCAGAAAAAAAGACTAACTTTATAAAAATAATAAAGGCAGTTTATTTCTATTAATGTCTTCCCTCCCAGAAGACCCTAATTTCTGCACCCACACTAAAAGGTTCAGTAATCATGGCATAATAACAACATCACGTGTTAGATCACCAGGACAGCCATCCCTGTACTCTTTCTCTTGTAGCGACTTGTGCTAGGCAGCTCATTTGCAAGAAGCCATTAACTGAACATTGTTGACCAAAGGGGGAGTTCTTTCTGTATGTTTCACTTGGAAGAGACATTATACTCTAAATCATGAGGTTTTGTTTTTCCTTCCTGTAACTCCTGGGTGCAGTTTTCTTTCCCCCATTTCTTCCTGATGTAACTGTAGACGATACTCTTCATTATGTAAGTGGCCAGTCCCTTTGTTAATCTTGCTAAATGCTTGACTTCAATGCTATCTTGTGACTAATTAATCCCACACAAAGTAGTACTGATGCCACATGTAGGACACAGTAATAGCTATGAAGGATGTGCGTGTTCATCAGTGTCAGGTGAGTTCTCCCTCCCCTACTAGCCTGAGGTAAACATTAGCACAGTACAGAGTTCCTCCATCTGTCAACATGCTCTATTCACGTCAAGTGACCAAAATCCTTGATGCTGTATTATGCCATTTCTTATCATGAGAATAAAGGTTATTTTGAAATCCAGAGTGTTTTCTAGTTCTCTTCTCTGCTTCCCTCTTTCAGAGTTAAGCAATACCAACATGCACTCTGCAACAGGTTATGTTTACTTCTCGAGGTGTCACTTTGATATGCCTAGATCTGATTACTTTTATAATACTTAAAATTTACACCAGCTCAAAAATTTACAATTTGCTCTCTATTACTTGCCATACAGAGTAACAAATAATAATAAAAATGATTGTGGTGTCTGTCTTTGGGAAAGTTGAAGAAAGCCACCAAGACAACCGGCACAGAAAGTTTTAGAGATCCCCAGGAACTACAGTTCTTCTTTTGACACCGAGTGGGAGATACTGAAAAATAATATTGGGTGTGAAGAGTGAGATGGATGCAATGCCAAACATGAGTTCCAGGTAAACGCTTTCCCCTGCATAGCACCTTCTCCTTTCTGGGACCCAGCAGTGTTATTGCAGCCTCATTTGCACTGCTGTTGTTATGACTGTGTTGGTATTTCCATTGGAGAGCCCTGGTTTTAGGGGTTTAGAAGCTGGCTATAAAAAGCCTTGGTGGGCAAAAATCTTGGCAACCTTTGTCTCACTGTGGGAGGAAGCCATTGAGTTTTAAGAGGATTTATTTTCCTCTAAGTTTCCTCTAAGTAATTCAAATTACTTCATGGGCTTTCCTTAAAGAAAATTTCTCAGACTATCTGTGTCCTGTTGTGGCCTCAACTAAGGAAGCCTTTTGCAAAACAAGAATAGCACCTGCTGTCCAGTGAGAAACTTAATGGATGAGCCTCTGGGGACACTTTTGCCCAGACCTCCCAGCTGTAATGTAGTTCTGGCAATTCTTAACCAAGAAGGGGAAAGCAGATAAAATTCAGGGATAATTCAAGCACCCTTTCCCCATCCCCACCCCAATATATTCCTGGTGCCAAATTTAAAGATTTCATATCCTGATTGATTTGTTTCTGTCTGTGGAGGCCATAAACCAGGGAGGTATTTTTCCGCTTTCCTTGTTCAGAGTTTAATTTCATACTTTGGACCTTCTTATTGATACTGCAGCCATTTTACCCTTCTCTGAATATATAAAGGAGCGATTAAGAATGCTTAAAGGTTATTGACACTCACTTCAACTGTTATTGACACTTTCAACAGTTCAAGTGATATAAGTGAAACGCAAAGTGGTAAGAAACAGAAGCAGCAATGTGTTAGCCGTGAAAAGAATGGGGAAAAAAAACACCCTCATAAACCAGGGGGATGTTCTAAATGGTTTGCTTCATTCTTACTCCACCAGCCCTGACCAAGCCTACTAGCAGTGGTCAAATGCTCCTTGCCTGCTATTCATGGGCTATTCAATGAGGAAATAGCTCCTGATCTCAACGTAAACCTTGCAGTGACTATACATATTTCATACCATGGCAGCACTAGCACTGGGAAAATTTTGCAGATGTAATCGTGCTGCAAGCAGAAAAATTTACTTGGTATTTGCCTGTGATGTCATTTTGGTCAATGCAATGGCAGTTGTGTGTGGTTTGCGGTGAATCTTCACCTTGTTGTACAACACTTGATGCTACTAACAGGTTGAACCTTCAGTACTTATATTCATGGTGATGCACAAACAGGACCCTCCAGTTTACTTTCACTTCTTACCAACTTGACTCCAAATGTCTTGAGAAATCATGTCAAGAAAACAAAGTGGGACAGCTTCTACAACCCCTTCTGTGGCCACATCTTGTTGTGAAGAAAAAAAAATCCACCTCTATATAATCTCTACATAAAATCTATATCTTTGTAAGTAAGGGGGAATCAATCTTCGTCCTTCTGCTAAAGAAAGAAGAGACTAACCGATTGGTCTTACATGAAATGATTCACACTGTCCTCGTGCCTTCACTCTTCTCTATTATAAGTGAGCAGCCTTTCAGGCTTCTCCATGTCTGATCACTTTTCTGTTTCTTTGTTTTCCAGGAACCTGTCTTGAACTGTAGCACTAAAGATGACACAAGATGCACCTGCTGAGACCTTGGCTTCATTAGGGTTGCTGAAATGGTGTCTTACCCATGAAGGACCTCTGAATACATCATGGAGTGAGATTTATCTCTTCCTGTTGCTGTTACAGCTTCTTCTTATTGATGCTCTGTCACTCCCAGTGATCCCCTTTTTGTAGTACTTCTCCCTGGCAATTATTTCTTCCTTAATATGTATTTATTTGATTGTTCCTTCTTAATTATATCACTTTGTGCTTGGCTTTACTGAGCTTCTTTTTGTATGTTTTGGCCTGGTTTCCTAATTTTTCAAGACCTTTTGGATTCTGATCCGGTCCTCCAAAGCACTTGGAGCTTTCCTTTATGTGATATTCAATTCTTTATGAATTGTGTTAAGCTCTAAGCCTCAGTTAATACTTTATGCAAATAATGAATTTTTCAGTTCTTAGTCCAAACAAACAAAGCATTTGGCCTTGAACCTGGGTGATTTTTGTTCCTTTTTTCTTAGAGAAACAAAAGAAAAAATCGTTATGAGTCAAAGGAAATATTTTTGTTTTCATTCCAGACAGTTCTAACAAAAGCAAAGTATTGGAAATTAAAAGCCTCATTAGGTAACACCAAAAAATAACAAAGTGTCACTCTTTCTACCTAACCCAGTGGTTAAGCCACTTACCCAAAGTACCAGACATTTAGATTCACTGCCTTCTCCCACTGGAATCCCCAGCTCCCGGAAGAATGCACTGGCCTCCACTCTCTATGCCAGAGCTGGACAGCTTTTCAGTCTCCCCTTGGAAGTCACTCTAATTTTTGCAATGTGCTTAAGCTATCACTGGCACAGGGACAGGAATCGAGGCATTCCACTTTCCAGGTAAGCATCCTAAGCACAATGGTGAAAGCACTAACCTACAGTTACTGTTTCTCACGTCTATGGACCTGGTCAGTTCTTATGCGGTGACACCCATTTTGAACAGCAGCCAACCAGACCAAGGAACCTCCTTCCGTCACTGTAATGTGGCAATAACTTTAGATGTGGGGCAGGAGAAAGGTAAAACATTGTTATAGGTGCATTAGTAATCTCAGAGAGGATAAAGATCATTACTATGCTTGAGTTAGCATATGTATCCAAATGGTTTCTTTTGATTAACATTTTCAGGTGAGTTTTGCCAAAATCACTTCATAATTTCAAGTCAACCCAAAACTCATTCTGCAGTAAGCAAAACTGTTGAGGCATAGTATATAGTACAAATATCCAGGCTTTGCTGTAGTCTCTGGACCTGCCCACAAGCTTCTTCCTTGTCATACCTAAGACAGTTCTCTTTGACCTGAGCCGTGGTGTTAGGCCTCTCCTGCGCTGCCACACACCTAGCCTGGAAGTGGAGGCACCCTGAAAGCGTAGCTCTGAGCCATGGTATGCCTGGGGGGATAGAAGCATGATACAAACCTACTGTGCTACTGTTCATCTCTGCACTGAAATCCAGGAGGTTAGTAGATGGGGACACCAACAAAGCTTCCTGGACTGTATTCCTGGCCATGACCACCTACAGACACTTGATGCCTACAGGGGACTTGTGACAGCTAGTAAGAAAAGCTAATGCAGGCTGTATTCCTTCTGTGCAAGCTACACAACTATCTCCTTGATTTTTCAGTTGCCTGTCACTAGACTTGATGAGTCTGAGGCAACTACTGGTGGCATATTATAGACTGGTCTAAAGATTTAGCCCCCTGGAGAGGCTGTACTTTGCAAGACTAGTTCCACAATACTTCCGTTCATTGTTTCTCCACTTTTCCTCATTCACTGGCATCAGTCTCCATTCAGAAGGTTCCAAGACTGACTCCTTCTAGAAACTGATAGGAGGGACCTCAATCAGCTTCTGCTGGCAGCAGCCAAAGGACAAATTTAGTGGCTCTGGGAAGCCCAGCATGATATTATTGTGTCACAAGCCTAACAATAAATACATTTTAACTGTTTCTTCTTTAGGTAACGTTACTCTGAGCTTCCAGATGTTGTCAACCAGAACAGTATGTGCTGCTCTGTTCTCAGCTGCCATGTGGAACTGTTTCCACAGTCTAAACCACACTATGATTGAGATGTTTAGAGAACATAATACAGAAACAGACATGGTCTGGTTAAAAATTCATCAGTAACAAATGTTGTACAAGATCTTTCCTAACTACTTATCAAATAGTTCAGCTTAAGGGAGTCAGTCCTATGTAGTAGTGACCGGCTGGGGCGGTGAACAAAGTGCTGAATCCGTCAACCTGCTGAGTTGCATATTCTCAAGGCTTTATGTATTTTGGTATTGTGGTCAAAGAAACCCTAAACCCCTAGCAAAAACCAGTGTCAGTTAGGGCCTTCCTCAGTGCCATGTTTGGACGAGAATTACAAAGTTTATTTTAAATTCTTATGTTTGAAGCATAACCTCTGAAGAATATATTGTTGAAGATGTTCTGATGCTTGTAGTAAATCTTGTGTCAGATGAAAAGGCTCCATAGAAGACTGCAGAAGACTCAGAAATAATGCAGCATAGCGTGGTGAAATTCATAGCACACTCTTAAAGCAAACCAATGGCTCATCATCTGGCCTTGAACACCAAGATTACATCAGGTTATTAGGGCAATAGCACTCTAATAAAAACGTTAAAGCATGCCTGGAGTTTTATATACAGGCCTTATTTTTGCTATATGACACACTGCATATAGTGAATTTCTTGTCTTATTTCTTGTTTTTATGAAAGACTGTCATTTCAGGCCACCATTCCAGAGGTTTAAGAAAGATTTCCCACAGATAATTTAGTCAACTTTGGTGCAAGACCAGTCTGTATCTACCAGTGAGGTATCTATAAACATGTAGTCTTTAATCAATGTGCACTATTATTTGCTCTTGCAAAGCTGCAAGAGCAGCCCTGAAGAAAAAATAGTAGTGACAATGAAAAAAGCATTCCCAATTGGCAATGAATTCTAATTCAGCTTTCTCTGTATGATTTTACATGTATCTTTTTGTAGGTTTGGCACCGGCCAGCAGTAGAAAAGAGAGTTGATCTGGCTGGCCAAAAGATGCTGCCTAGAACTGCATTTTTCATGCAATATTATTATGGAACAGTTTATGATAATGTTGAACTCATATACATAAGCTCAACCAAAAAACCTCTCATGATCTAGGCTGGGCATGTTACTAAATGAACGATAGATGTTTTCTGTTAAACCCTTTCCTTTGCCAGAAGGGAAGGGAGAGAGAATAAAGGAGAAAGACAGGTTGGAAAAAAACCTGTAACCCTTTTAATGAAATACTAACAATGAAATGAAAATATAATAATATTAATAAGAAAAATAATGACTTATATACAAATGCATACAAAACCAGTATCGACCTCCCAGGATGACAATCACATCATCAGTCAACGTTGGGACTGGACTCAGCAATGGACAGGAAGTGGATTCAAGAACTGGAGTCAGGAACATGGATCAGGATCAAAGGCAGAAGAACAGACAGACCCTTTGATTCCAAGCCTTCAAAGGCTTTATACTGAGCATGGGGCAGATGGGATAGAATACCCTGTTAGCCGGTTTTCAGTCACCTGTCCTGTCTGCTCCTCCACACAGGTGGGACTCCTCTATGCTATTCTGCTTCCAACCCTCCAACTTGGTAAATAACAAAGTGAGCTGACCTTGGTTGTTACAGGAGTAAGTATAAGCAAGAGCCTCTCTGCATACCATTCCTTGATATTAACTATAAACACCAGATGTTATCACTGCTTGAAGCAGACACTTTCTGAAAAACATACCCTTAATTTCAGAGAGTGCAGTCAGTTAGAAGAGGCTTAACTGAAAAGTAAAATTACATAAAATAAATTGGTTGTGTTCTGTCGCATACCAGGACAAAACCTCAGGGCATTTTCAAGCCTACAGCAAAAGCTAGCCTCATCAGGAACATCAAGGACAGAAAGATAGTACTTGAGTTAAAAAGCATAAGTATATCTGAAGAAGAATGGGGTTTGCACTATTTATATCAAATATTTAAAGCAGAATTTGTGTTCTTAAATTCTTAAATATTCATGCTTTCAGTGTATAAAATCTGAGATTTTTGCAGTCGTGGTGTATATCATACAGCACACAATGCTACAGAGCTGTCAGCATCCTTGATGAGATACATCTAAGAAATGCTTTCTAAAGCTTGTGTCAGTTTTCCTAAAATATTGTAGCCTTTTATAAAATTTAATAAAGCAGTTATGATTCTGTAACTATTCTGTAGTTCTAATTTTCCTATGTTCCTTCAACCATATCATAACTCATGACAACAGGATTATAAAAAGTGTTAGCAAGAAGATAGAGTATCAGTGAAAAAATGTAAATATGCCCAGTGTCTAGCAAGGCTGCAACAAATCTTAACCTCCTTGACAAACAGGAATACAAGGCAGTTTGGGAAATGCAGAGTTCATTCAGATGAGTCTTCACTTCTCTACCACTCCTCACATCTTTTTCCCATCTCTTCTCATCTCTCACATGTAATAACTCTCATTTCACTTCCTCACTCTGTTCTGTGGAGCAGAACTAAAGCAATTGTATTCCCGGCAGTCTTAAGACACTTCCACAAACTCAAGTGAGGGATTGCTCTGTAGCTTCCTAGGCTTTGCTCTGCATTGCTGACAGCAGATTTTGAATTGTACAAATGAGAGGTCTCAGTGTGCTTTGTTATCTGATCTCAGTAGTTGCTACTCAGCCAGGAAGCATAAGTGGAGAACTGCTACCCAGAAATTAGATGGATCACCATAGAGAGCCACTATGAGTTCCAGTTTGCACAAACATGCCGTATATCACTGTTAGCACAAAGAGCAGAAAGGTGGATGTGGGGAGATGGAGTGAGGGAACCTGGAGAGCATGTGGTGTCCAGCAGCTGCGTGATTTCTTTCTCTGCTCAGGATTATTTGCTTGTGCAGTCTTAGATTAAGCATTCTACCCCAGGAGAGAAAGGGCCCAGGGTCTGGACTTACGATTTTCATTAGAACTGATGCTTTTGTAAGCAACTTTGGAAACATTCTGGCAGAATTTTGTCCTTGTCGCACACACAGAAGCAGACTTTTCTTTCCCATTTTCTTTCATTTTCATATCTTCTCTTCTGCTCTACCTCTGTATTCTCCGTCTTTCCTCCTTTTCTCTGTTCCAGGAACAGAATGGGAGCGCCTCAGACAAACAACAGGTGCTTAAGAACAAGTGGAGCACTTACTAGATATACCATTTGAACTGCTTTAAAATGCATGAATCTGGGGTATACCTCTATTCTTCAGCATATTGAGCATCTAATCATCTTGTGTACTGCTGCTAGTTAGGTGGCTGAGTTAACATATTTAAAATTGGGCAGTGTAAAAAGTTTCTTCCTTCCTCTCCTCTGGTCAAAACAACTTCAAAATTATTATTTGTTTTTTCCCCTTAATAAAGGTAGTGGGACAGAAGTATCTCACAGCCATAATAAAGGCAGAAAAGAGGACTGTAATTAGCTGTGTGTTGCTCTGAATTACCATGGCCACAACTCAGCAAAAGACTATCTGGGTTCTTTTTAATAGCTTTCTTAAAGTCTAATTATAGTGACTTAATTTTATTTTCCTTAAAAATAAAATATATACAAGCCCTTATGAGAATAAACTTTGGCAGATTGGTATTAGTGGGAAAATTCTTGAGTAAAATATATGAGCATATATCCAGATAACTGAAGATTAGATCTGTATTTTAACACATTTCAGTGAGACTTGGGGAAAAGAAATCATAAGCAAATCGAGGACAGTATTCTGACAGCCACATGTGTGGAATTTTCACCGGCATGAATGAGAGCTCAGAACGAGGATTCTGTAGTCTGTTCACACACGATATGTTGACACCATGGTGGGCAATCAGCAGGTATGAAACAAGGAGAAATATAGGAGCTTTTTTCTATATTTAGGAACTCTCCTTTTGGGTCATTTGCTTTGAGGCTTGAAAGTAGAAGAAAATTCCACTATAGAGAAGTTTAAATTTAGCCATAGTCCCCCTTTGTTGTGGAACAACACCATTTCAATATTTACAAAGGTGGCAAATTCTTTGAAGTCAGTTTTGTAGCCACTGAAATCAAAGTCAAATGTACCACTCGCTTTAGGAAGCAAAGTAAAGGTCCTTTACTCTTGCAAAAAGCTTTATTGTCCTTTAGGTCTTCTAAATACTTCAGAAATATTTTTGGTTTCTAAAATAAAAAGCATCATGACATTTGTTTATGAGCATACACCCTTAAGCAAGATCTGGATTAACTTCTTGACTCAGTGTGGGCAGCAGAATTTCACCAAATGGAAATATTTTAGGCAGACTTTTAACTTAAAATACTAACACTTTTGTTTTACATTTTAATGCTACACTAGCACTGAATTAAAATGGAGTCCCAATGGTAATGTGCAATATCTAAATCAATACCACATGATTAGTGTCATGAAAATGAATATTAAATGATATAATAGCAATGGGACTCACAAAACAAAAAGGGATTTTTAAGGGAATAAAGCCTTTGGTGTCCATTAACTCATGCCTGACTAATGCTAAATTATGATAAAATATCTGGAAAATACTTGTGAGAGCTTCACTAATGCCCACAAAATGTATCCTAATTAATTCTATTATGATAAATGCTGAAAGCATTCATTATGGCTCAGGCCTTCTAATAGATGGTTACCCATAAACTTCATCTCGACAAACTGATATTATCACAACCAAAGTGATGACTATTGCTTCCACACAGATACAGTTTAAAAGCTCACGCTAACTGTGACCAAACTCTTCAGTTAAAGTCTACCAATGACTGATTTTTCTGTTTGGCATGTTTCTACTGGAGCTTTCTACCATAACTTGGAATCAACATCCTGCCTTGTTTTGAGCAACAAAATCTCAGTTGCGCAGCATGAATTACACAACTTCCTTAATGGTCAGTGCAGTCTCTAAGTCTATGTGGTCTCAACAATGAATACATGCTTATGTGCTCGGGGCAACTGAGGGAGCACAAAGATGAATATGATTTCAGTCTGTCCATTCTCATAGTAAACAAAACCTTTACTTTATTTGCTAGAGAAGAAAATTGTTTTGATTCAGATCCTGCTATCAGATATCAGACATACGGCATTTTTCAGGTTGTTCCTTACCCACTTGGGGTCTTCCACATATATTTCACTGTAGCTAATAGGGAGACCTGGACCAATGCCTTCAGTATATTGAGAATCTGGTTTTTATCCTCTGAATGCAAAATAACACATTTTTTATCAAAGTATTTACCATTAAAAATCATTCCCTGCAGAATTAAGCCAAATTTAAGTCAAAACTAGCTCTGGGCAATCCTGCTTCAGCAGGGGAGTTGGACTAGATGATCTCTATGGTCCCTTCCAACTCCAAAAAATTCAGTGAAATTCAGTGAAATGTTTTTCAATATCTAAAACATAAAAAACATTTACAATTTATCCCCGTAAATGATCAAAGACATACTCAAGCATGTGCTAATTTACAGGGTATGGGAACTATATATATTTACATTAAACAGTTGTAACTTTGTTAAAATTACAGATACTCTTTCAAGTTCCCCTGTTACCTTTCTTTTAATCAACTCTGCTCTCTGAATTTTAACATATATACTCCTGATTTACAGAGAGAAAATGGAAGGAAAAATAGGTCAGCAGGGAGGTTTGCTTTGGTTTGATCAGTGACCATCTTAACCATAGCATGGTGACTGCTGAATTAAGGTGATTC
The DNA here is from genome assembly GCA_013399435.1 of Arenaria interpres. Lineage (NCBI taxonomy): Eukaryota > Metazoa > Chordata > Aves > Charadriiformes > Scolopacidae > Arenaria > Arenaria interpres. Next base: position 139,834 of record VXAK01012496.1, on the reverse strand, counting down.
TGTGATATATTACCACTGAAGCCATGACCTTATACTGGGAATTAGCATGCCTGCATGTGATGTCTTTCAGAGATGTAAAGGGTTGAACTATTTTGTGACTGATAAGCCGCCTATAAGATTCATCAATCAAAAAGTTGGGTTGTTGTGGTTTAATCCCAGACGGCAACTAAGTGGGATGGCAGAGAGAATTGGAAGTGCAAAATCTCTTGGGTTGAGATAAAGACAGTTTAATGGCTAAAGCAAAATCTGCACATGCAAGCAAAGAAAAATAGGAAACTCATGCACCACTTTCCATAGGCAGGCAGGTGTTCAGCCATCCCCAGGAAAGCAGGGCTCTGTCATGCGTAACAGTTGCTTGGGAAGGCAAATGCTGTAACTGCGAAAATTGCCCCTTCCTCCTTCCTTCACCCAAATTTTATTGCTGAGCATGACATCATACAGTATGAGACATCCCTTGGTCAGTTGGGGTCAGCTGTCGCAGCTGTGAATGCTCCTAACTTCTTGTGCACCCCCAGCCTACTCACTGGTGGGGTGGAGTGAGAAGCAGAAAAGGCCTTTACCTTGTGTAAGCACTGCTTAGCAATGCCCAAACCGTCCCCGGGTTATCGACACTGTTTTCATCGCAAATCCAAAACACAGCCCCCTATAAGCTACTATGAAGAAAATCAACTCTGTCCCAGCCAAAACTAGTACAGGATTCAAAAGTTTGTTTGGTTGCAATGCACAGGGAACTGTGACTGAGACTAGGGAACCGGTCCAGTGAAGTGCCTTGTGTCTGTGATTCAAACCCTTGTAAGAACCTTGGCTTTCACCCAAAACTCATATCTAGCCAGGACAAGGTTTTTAGAGCATATGCTTTCCTGGACTTATGCTTGGATAAAATCTGGAAAACTCCAGGCTATGTGTCTTCTTCCAAACAGGACTGCATTCATGCATTCTTACATGTTTTCCTAAATCTACTTTAAACATATGATGGTGCTTTTTTTGTTGCGTCTCTCGAAACCTTCCTCTCCATTTAGCCTTCATATTTATTCATAAAGAATTATTTATCCAAGTAACAAGTATCACCTGCAAGTCAGGACAGAGTTATACCAACATTATTTTCTGTGTGGCCAGTAGACAGAAATGAACAGCAGAAGGTCTATTCATTGTTTGTATGTCTGTTACTTTACATTTTTTTTTATAGGTTATAGTCCTTATTTGTCTATAGAATCATAGAATCATAGAATGGTTAGAGTTGGAAAGGACCTTAAAGATTGCTTATACATTGCTTATGTCCCTTATAAATCAATTTAATGTCACAAAAAAATTTATTGATTTTCTCAGCTTTTCCACAGCTGAATAAAACATGGATGGTACATTTTGATTTGCTGAGGAAAAAAAAATTATAATGGGTCAGATTCATCCCTAGTGTGTGCCAGAGATTAATTTGGTCTCATGCAATGTATTTAGAAGGCAATAAAATGTGTTTCTACACTGAAAATATATTATGTAAAATGGTAACTTCTTACACAGATCAGTCCTCCATTATGAATGATGAGAATCAAAACTGCTGACTTCAGTGGCAAAATAATTTTTTTACTGCTTTTTTTTTTCCAAAGTACAAATCTGAGATTGTAACGGAAGAACATGCTTCTGCATATGGTTGAATTCAGCATATTTAGATGGTAATGCAAGCTTAAATTAAATATGTGCTAAAGTGTTGACCCTGGAAAAGGTATTTGCCTGCAGAGTTGGGAGAGGGAGCTAGCTCCTGTTCCATGCAATAATTTAAGCAGGTACAGAAGTCGATCTTTTTTCCTGAAGAAAAAAAAAGGATCTTTCATAAAAGACGCTACCACCATCACCACATATTTTCTTTTTACAGTCTTCTTTTTTTCTTATTTTTTAACTGCTCAAGATATTACATTGAATCAATGAAAATGAAAATAAACCTCCTTGCAAATAGACTTGATTTTCAGGTAATGAAAAGGATATTTTCTTATCTGAAAAAAACATAAAAAGGCACTTACATTTTCACATCTGATACAAATGGGCACCCATGGTTCAAATCAAATATGGATTCTTTACCCTGCATTGCAGCCTATGCATTGCAATACTGTTGCTGCACTGCAACAACTCTTAATGCAGGAAGGTGAATAGGGGAGGAAGGTGAATTTATTGTGAAAGAAAATGGAAACAAAAGTGATTTCACTCATTCACACTCAAACTGCTCTGAAGCACCACAGCATATCTATCTAAGTAGTCTGTCCTGCAGTCAGGCACCAACACACTTGTATCCCGGTGAACTGTCCAGTACTCTTGCAGTTACATAGAGGACAAAGAATGACTGCTGTTGAGTTCTCTCAGTTTCTCCGAGGTTCTTCTTAGCTTGGATGCCATGTGCCGCTTTGGGATCTCCCTTTTTTGTAGTCTATAGGGCCTCATGCTGATTGTCATCTTCTGGCTCTGCATCCTGACCCACCTCTGTGAGACATTATGATTTTTTCATTGTTTTGTGGTTTTCCTGGGACCCTTATCAGCTCTTTCCTCTCCTTCTCCTCTGGTCTTGTAGTGCTTCTACAGTCATACAGTCCCATCTTTCTCATCATCTTAAGATGATGACAAAGATTCTTAAGACTGTCTACACCTAAACTTCCCCTAAATCTTTCAGGGAACATCAATTAATTAATTAGTTTTATAAATATATCTTTTTAGTGAATTTTTCTTCACCCTTTTATATGTAGTCCAAGCTACGAATCTTGCTTTTGTTTCAAGCAGAGACATCAAAAGGCCATGATTTCACAAAGGTAAACCCTTTCTGTCTTTTTACCTCAATATATGCATGCTTGCTTTTTTGTGTGTATCCACATGTACACACGTGTGCGAGCACTCACATGAAAATGAGCAAACCAAATTGGTGCTTCAAGAGAGCAATCAGGCCTACAGCCTGCAGATTTAATTGCCAGGCTTCAGTTGGTCCAGACCACTAAGTGACATCTCCAGCTGCATTCACTACAGGCCTGACTCACTTTTGACATTAGACAGTAAATTGCTGGAGTCAAAAGATGGCTCTTCACAGCTGGGCTGTGACTGTCAGAAGGTGTTCTTTGCCACATCTCATTTTAATGTGCATCCACAGGAATTATACTTTACGGTTTTCATGTCTGGATGCTACAGTCAGGTCAGCAGTGTCATTACATGTGAAATTACTAACAGTGTCGTAACAGACTCACCGCAAATTCAGCCACATGTTGTCAAAGTTTGTCTGAATCTGAAAATTACCTTCAAATGAAATACAGATACTCCAGAAGAAGACATACTTTGGTACAGAATTCCTGCTATTCCACATAATGCACCTTTGCATTGAGAGGTTGACTACAAAGTCAAGAAAGCTTTGGTCCAGTCAATTCTTCACAGTTACTTCAGCACATGCCAAACCACAGAGAGGAATTTAGTTAACCTGTGCTAAAAATTCACGTTGCAAAGCCTCCACTGTTTACAGATGCCAAGTCAGTGACATTTCAATTAGCCAAGATGCGTCTTCATGAATTCTAGCCATCCCTTATGATTTTCCCCTCATGGTGTTATAGATGAATGCAAGAGCAAAAATGTAATTCTGGCCAAGCTTGTTTTTCATAAAATCAAAATAATTTAAGCAGTCAAAACATGAACAACTCTTAAGTTATCACCTCTGTTTCAGGTAGTCCTCAAGCTGATTATTAGAGACCAGGAGAGCGCATTGTGGCAGTATCACTTGAAGCTTATTCAATTTTCACCTGTTTTCCATGAAATGTACTATTGACCTTCCCCAGGGACAGGATACTGAGCTAAATGGACTTCTGTCATGGACTTCTATGGCTCTTGCATCCAAATTTAACTTTGTATCCAAGACCTGAAGTTACAAGTAAACAGCATAATAATTCACATAAACTGCTATTTATATCTTCGTTACTATTAGACAAGAAAATAATTCATTTCTTCAAAATCTTCTGGCCACGCTGGGAACTGAAGCTCTATGGGGCTGACTGTCCTTCAGAGCTGTCAATTCCAGCTCCTTTTCCTCTGCTGGAAAAGAAGGGGCAGGAACTGGGGCAGAAGTTATAGCTGTCTGAAAATTAGATGTCTGGCTCAAGATAATCATGTGGGGCTCTCCCCAGTCAATGTAAAAACACCTCTAGGGGGTGATTCATCTCTCTCATCTGGGAGATTAAATTAAGTGAGGACAGCTAAATGTAGGTGAAATCGATCTTCTTCTCAGTTTTACGCTCTCTTATCTTTCCTTCCAGTTAAATTTTAGTTTTACACCCACTGATTATACAATTAGATAATGTTATATAACAAATTTAATAAAAATTACTAAATAAACCAACCAAAAAGAAACCAAAATTCTGACAAAAAATGTTTCGCATATCTCCATTTTCCAGAGTCTGAAGGAGACAGAAACAGAAATTTGGAGACAAAATATTTTGAGGTCAAGGAAGACTTTTTTCTTCCTGTGAGAAAACATCCCAACAACATTCATTTCAACATTCATTTTGCTTTGCTCTATTTTGTTCAGGTTCCAGCCGATTCTTTTTCACTTTCTGGAAAGGAAAGTTTCATTATTTATACAGTTACAAACAAATAACAAATGTTAAGAAGATGAAGCATCAGGAGCTTTCAGAAAGAAAATGACATTATGGGTCTGAGATTCTATTTCCTTCTGAATCACAGAACTTGGTAAATTCTGAATTGTTTCTTTGCTTTCATTTGACTCTAGAAAGGAAACAAGTGTGATATTCCAAAAAACAATGCTCTTCCACAACTGTTCTTGCTTTCAGTTTCTTCCAGAGTACTCTGACCACTGTGAATTAGGAAGACCTGTTTCCAGAGCTGTCCATGAGTAATGTCTACTTGTTTCCTAAGGACAAAACCAGGCTTACGTCTCTGGGAAATGACTTCCAAACCAGATTCAATTATTTCAGAAAACAATGTCCCTTAATGCTGCCAGCAGCACCTGTAAGAAAGGATGTCTCTCTGTATAGTATGCTTCCTGAATCAAGGCTTTCATCTCCATCTGGGTTATAATTTCATTCATCTGTAAATGGGGATAATATTTACATTGACCTCACAAAGGTGCTGCAAGGTTCACTTCAATAAAATTTGCCAAATGTCAGGTCCTTGGAAGCAAGATGGGATGGAATTATAAAGAATTTATTTTTAGTGCTCAGAAATTCATCTCTTAACTCACCAAACCAGACGCACTGTGCCTTTCTCTGTGCCCTCCAGGCTGGTGAGCTCTGGTGAATCATGAGCAGAAATTAGCTGCAGACTTTGCCTGCAGACATGGTGAGGATTCCATCAGACCTCATGGAAATGAGGTTATTGAACAACTTCATATCTGATTCTACAGCTTTTCAAAAAATTGTGCTGTTTGAAAAGTCTTCCATTGGAACCGACAGCTATTTAGTCCACTGAAATTTTGTTTTGTTTTCTGAATTCTGCTGTTTTTTCTATAATTTTCCCAGATTTGGAATCAGTAATTTTCAAAACTGTAATTACAGAGTTTCAAATTAAAGAAGTAAAACTATACAACTACCATAAAAAAGCAGTTAGAATCATCAACAAAACAAAATTAAAATCCAAACAAGTGAAAACACCCATGCCCTGAAAACTAAAACTAAAGCCATAAAAGAGAAAGTGCTAAGGCTTTAGAATATCTGGAAGGAAAAGATGCATAAAGAGAAAATAGGGGAAGATGATTTATTTAAGATTAAATTATTTTTCTGAATTGTGTTTTAAGAATGCTTCATTTTAATTATGAACGTGAATGGTTCAGTCACTCAGCTTACAGACCTCAAAACAATTACAGTTCAACAACATGCAAAAGCTGTTCCTTCAACTATCTTTTTCTCTGATGCTTTACCACTGCTGCTGCCATGTTTCAAATCTGCCTGCGTTACCAAAAATGGGAATGTTATGGAGAAAAATGCCTGCAAACACTAACATTTCCTTTGCTGCATCATGCAGGCCTGTTATGAAAAACGCCACACTACCAGTCACTTACTGCACTGCCCACACTGCAGGGAGTAGCTCCATATAGAAACCCTGGGGACTTCATTGCTTCAAGCTGTCAGCACTTCTGGCTCAAGAAGACCCCGGGCCAGAGGTTGCCATGATGATGTGATCTGAAATAACATCACTGTATTCTTGTGCATTTCTTATACTTTGCCTAAGCACCCACCGGCTTCTGCCAAAGACATATCTAATTATTAATGGGCTAGATGATCTGTCCCATGCCACTCACGACGGCATAGCACAAGAAGTGGAAACACTGTGGCAGGGATGAATGGAGTTCAAATCTGGGACATGACCATCACACTACCAGATCACTTCGTCTTCAACGCAAGTTAGTGCCACTGTGCGGTGTTGCGCTGCACCAGACAGACACAGCAGCTTGCTCAGAGCTGACTTGGCAATTTTGAGTCTAGAGCTGCATGGTATTGAAGGTGCACATGCGTCCATGAAAGCACCGTTACACTACCGACTGCTGATGCGACATGGAACGTAACCAATGAGGCATTTCAGGTAAAAAGAGATAATGGAGACGCAATTCAGAGACGTGAATCATCTCATCTGTGCTGCTAAAATGTTGCTAATAAAATGTGATGACAGTTTCAGCGGTAATACAGTGCGAACTATCTCTGTGATCAGCAGAATGTTTATTTTAAAGAATCGTGTTTATTCCTTCCATTGCCTGTCCTAGTCATTCAAGACTGAACAAAAGATCATTTGTGTAGCATCGAGCTGGGCTTAATCCTACAAAGGGCTAAGCATTCTTGCAGCACTGGACTTAATCACATGCTTAACTTTAAGCATGTCAATAGCCCCAGTGAAATCGGCAAGACTGATTATGTCCTCAGAGTTAAGCATGTGCTTAAGTGCACTTCTGAATCGCAGCCAGAATGCTCAGCACCTCCCAGTGACTGAATCTTGGTTTGGAAGAATTTATATTCAAAGAAAACAAAACAACAACAACAAAAAAACCCCACCCTTGCATCTCTCTGTAAGTATTATCAAATTGGATCCAGGCCAAAATTTACCATTCCCACCAGCACATGCAGCTGTTCTCTGAGAAAAGGGTGTAATTCCAACCCCTGGATAAAAGTGTACATTTCAGTGCCTTTGCCGTAAGCAGAAGTTTGCCATTTTTCACAGTAAAAGTAACTTTTCCTGGTTAGTGGTAGTTTCCTTGTCTCCAGTGAAAACTGCCTCAATTTCCTATGGAATGTTTACAGGCAGGAACAGGAAACAGTTTCATTTTATTACAAGCCCAAAGTGCATTTCCCATTTCATCAAGCCTGAGCAGCATGCCTTTCAACACCACAGGCTGATCTGTGGCTAGGAGAATGCTGGGGACAAGATTTCAGGTACTGCAAGACCTCAAGCTTAAAAGAGGAATTCTAAGAAGCAACTTGTATCTCCAGGGAAGGCAGCGCGATCGAGTGCTATGAAGTAAAGTGCCACTGATGCATCATCATGTACTCTGCCTGCAGGAGGAGAACTTACTGATATAAGACCAAGTCCTCTTAAAAATGCAGTGAAAGTTGTTCCTCTGGCTCGGGACTGCTCCTTCCTTGGTTATAGCTCCTAGCTCCTGCAGCACAACATGACCGACCCACAGTACTCTTGGTGTCCAGTGCCCATGTAGGTTAAAGATCAGCCTTACAGATCTGTAAAGAGTTACATTTGCAGGCACAGACCATTTTGCAATGAAAAATAGAGTAATATAAAGTGAGTATAGATTCAAGTCCATTGACAGCTCCAACTTTACGTTAGTACCTCAACACGTTCTTCTCCAGCTATGTCCCTTGTGCTTGAACAAACTTCCTAATATGCTGTTGCTTAAGTGTGTATGGACTCAGCTGCAGCACAGAGCAAAAGTAGTATTTGCTACCATTAAGCCAGACTGGAATTCACTCAATTTCCAGTAATTCACACACTAAAGCACACTACTGTGGAACCATTCCCCACTGCATGGCTTGCTATTGGCTCCAGAATGAATTCGACCTTCAATTACTGCTTTGCTGTCATTTTTCTTTCACTTCCATACTCATTTTTCCTCACTGGACACCAAAATTTTTCCTCAGATTACTTCAAGTCTCAGCTTTTCTCCTACTACTTGATGCTGCCTGTCCCTGCTCCCTTCCACCTCTGGAAGTGAATGTATCCCAGCAATCAATTTCTCATACATGAAATAAAATAACTTCTCTTGTGGTGAGGAAATGGGTTGGGGGAGGGAAGCAGGAAAGAAGTAAATCCCTTAGCTTTGTGCTCTGTAGCCTCCAGTGCTTTTCTAGCAGTCCCCCCGCAACTTGCCAGAACCTGTCAGTCTAGCCTTCCTATTATCACTTCCACTTTGAATTTCTGCTGGAATGTACTCGTTTGTTGATTTCCCATTTTCTGTTTGGTGAGGTTAATGAGGAGCAGCTGCAATACCTGTCCTAACTCCTTCATCTCTCCTCCTCCCCCCTGCCCCCTTTTTTGAAACCAGTCAGAAATGCACAGCTGCTCTGGCTTGGAGACCCTACACAGAGCTCCCAAGCAATGTTTGTTAAACACATCTTCAATTAGCTCTAAAATACTCAGGTTTAGCTCTGGAAACACTCAAGTTAGCCGCTGAGTTTGCAGTTCAGTCACCTATCAACTGTACTCATTTTTAAACCCCGATCTTTCTTTAAACTCTCAGCACTGAAGGAGGGTCTTGCTTCTTACATCCACCTTTTCTAAATCACGCAAGAGTGCATGAGATGACATTTTCTGCTTTCTAAGAGGCCAAAAGACTATTTTGTTGTAATATGTTCAGTCCTGCGTTTAGTGCTTGCCAACTTCAGGTTCAAGTGACTTCAGAATTCACCTCTATCAATCATCTATCCAAGTCATTATATTAGGCCCATCACAGTGCTACAGGAGAAATGAGGTCACTTTCCTGGAACGATAGTAACTGCTGATTTATTTAATAAAAAAGAATAATCTGTAAGCACAGCAAACTGCGTAATGGAGTGGGATAGCGTGAGAGATATTCTGCTTGCTAGATATTCTTCTTCATTTTAAATGTCAGTGATTGCTTTTTTCCTCCAGGAAATCCCTTTTGCTCATTTATTGCTTGTATGTGACAAGACTAAAGGGAAAATCTGAGGCTTATGTTTGTATATGACTGTATTCAAGATTTTACTGTGTTTTAGTCTGTTGCTATGCTCAAGCATAGGACCTCTCCAGTCCCATGTAAACAGGTCTAATGATTTAAATATGGAGTACAAATTCAAGCAGCCTGGAAAAAAAAAAAAACTGAGACTTTGGCAGTGTAAAATGTTACAGAAGGCAAAAAAGTAAGGTAGTAAAGGCACATTTGCTGTAAGACAGCACTCTTTGAGCTACTTGCTTTCACAAATGCACACTGTCAAATACTTTAATTTGCTACTTAAAAAAAAAAAAAGAGCCTGAAATAGTTTCTACAGCCTACTAAGTTGTTTATCTAAGTTGCACAGGCTTTCTGGACATTTTAACACTGCTAATGCTGTTTCCTGCAAACTCTAAGGCTTTAATGGTTCCTCTGTCCTATTCAGCAGTAGAAGGGTGCACAGTAATCTGTAAATTTTTAAAGGAACAGGGATCTGAAATCATGCTTTGTTGCAATGAATATTTTCTTGTAAGCTCCAACATGCTCCCTTCCTCTGCATACGTCGATGACTGCGTCCTCATGCTAATCAGGGTGAAACACTTGCAGTTCCTAGACAGCAGATCCACACAGCATTTGAATGCTATGAGATATCTGAAACATTCAAAGCTTATTTAAAAAAAATATGGGAGTCATCATGAGAAATGTCTGTTTACTTCCCACTGGAGGAATTTGAGACAGTTCTGAGGAAGTAGCACTTAATAACAGTGCAACATTTTTGCAGTCACTGTGACATGAACTCAGTTTTTCTTGAGAAATTGCATAGTCTGGAAAACTATCAATGTAGTGAGAGACGATATCTCTTTTCCTGTTCAGAAAATCATGCTTTTTTGTATGGCAGAACTGCTCCATCACAGGGATATTTAAGAGAAGAAGGGATCTTTTAACAGAATTATAGTGAGGAAAATCAATCTAATTCATTATGGAAAGGGTAACAGCAAATGGAGTCAAACTTTTTAGAACTCTAAACCAAATTATATTCCATAGGGAAACTTCCTTTCTTTCTTCCCTTTCTTTATTGGTTAAAGATAGCTTTGAAAACTGTAAAACAATTTATTACAGAAAAAAAAAAACCCAAAAGCATATTTCTGTCTTCATGTCTAGAGAGTAATGCAGCATATCCAGGCATCTTGATTCAAGATGAACATCTCTTTAATTCAAGTAAAATTCTGGTGGCTTGCGGAAAATTTGCAGACAGAAGGAGAGGCCAACCTTGCTGTGTAAACTGTGGTATGAACTAGTTATTAAGCTCAATTGAAAAGATTTATCAATCTTTGTTATTGAGACATTTCTGTTACTGTAGTATCTGAGTGCTTTACATTTTTGTATTTCTCCTCTATACATCTCTGCACCATACACCAATTTGCAAGATGAGGAATTAAAACAGAGAGATCATGGCTTGCCTTTACAGAGAGCTTGGAGGGTACCATGTTTAGCACTGCAGGATCTTATAAGCAGGTGTATTAACTCTTCGCTTGCAAATGGGAGCCACAAATATTTTCTGTCATCTAGATTCTCTAGACAATACATCTGAAAAGATTTCTGTGCTATGACATGCGATAACTTAATTTCAAAGCCAATTCACTTGGGTGGGAAGTCATCTAAACTAACACATAAGGGAAAGCCCTGGAAAGGAGCAAGCCATCAGTCACATCCAAGCACAGTTGACATTAGTGACGGAGAAGATGCTTTCCTTCACAGCCCTGAGCCTTCTAAAGATAAATAGGTACAAATGTGCAGCTGCTCTGTCTTGAGGACTTTACACAGGGTCTTTTCATTCAAAACTGATCATGAGCTACTCTTTCCTGTGGAAGGGCAGCTGGAGGATGAATATGAGGTTACAGTGGTACTTTGTGTCTCTGTGCACACAGTAACCCCTACCTGAGCGGTTTCAAACTATATGCCCTGCTTTCTGTAGGAGTGCCTTAATTACCAGTCTATAAACTAACTATTGTGAAGGAAAAGGACATCCAAGGCTCTTCTGTCCTGGTTGTTCCACTTCGGTTTATAGCTCTAGAGGAAAGGAGAGGAAGCAAAGTTCAGTCTTGCCAATAGGCTATGAGTTTCTTGGGAAAGGAGAACTCTCCGTTTTCCTGCTCACTGATAGATTTCTCCTTATACATTTTATCTAGTATAAAATATAATCAGTAAACAGACGAAGTAAAAAGTCATACTCTGCATATGTATGTATCTCTCTGAGCTCAGTGAATCTTGAGTTCTTTGCTATAGACTGGCACAGCTTTGCCAAAAGTGTTTTCCTTGTCCTTGAAAAGCTGTACACAGCTGGATAATTAAGATACTCTGCTGGGAAATTGCAGATAAGGGTCAAATGCTGTAGGGCAAACAATGAAATTCAACTTGGGTTTTCCACATCTGGGGGGAAGCTCCAAAGCACTAAGGTCCTGAACTGAAACAATAAGCAGCAGATCTAACAAAATGTGTTTTGCTGCATAATGCTACAGCTACACCTCGTCACTACAGTGATTTCAACTCTTCCCACTCTCTGTTTTGTTGCCTTTAAATGGGTTTCGGAACTTTTTTGATACATGCAAATGACCTCCTTTATTTGAGATATGAACTAGAAAAAATTTAGTGGGATAAATTGACCAGGACTATCTGAATAAGATCAGAACATGCAGTATTTAATTTTCTGCTTTAGAAGATGAGTCACCTTTTCCATCGGATCATCAAGTTGAGTTGTAAAACCCTAGCTCATCTTAGAGAAATCTGACTTGAGGCCAACCATTTTCCTCATCAAAACTCAGTTAGTACACAGGAAAATAACTTTTAAAAGTATTCAGCAACTGGTGAATAAACAAATCAGAAAAATCAGGTATATGAAATTAATATATTAGAAAGCTTGGAAAGCATAACCTCTTCTTAATCACAGACTGTGAAACATCACATCTTTGTGTTTTAAATTAAGATAACATTTGACTTAGAGTCTGAAGAAATATGGCACCTGCAGAAAGTATGTTAGATGTCTATTTTTCTCATTTATTTTTCTTCTTTTGCTATGACTAGATAAGATCTGGTTTATTCTCAGGCTTGGTTTCTGTTCTCTTATTTTTTTTACCAAGTTTTCACTATCTCTTCAGCCTCTACAAAATTCCTCAGAGATGATGAGGAGTGAATTGCAATAAACATGTAATCTTAGAATTGATATAAATATGTGTGTATACACTGTTTCACTTCATAATTTTGAATCTCACTTTCATATTTCCTGAGTAAGACCAGGACATTTGTAGGCACTGCAGTAGCAAAGAAGTGAGAACTGTGCAAGCCAGAGGAAGCTTCAGAAACTGTAATTTATTCATGAAGTAAGGTAGTGTCATTAACCACCACTGTCAGAAGATTTCATTTCAAAAGTTGTTATTATTGTGTGTCAGGAAACGTTTAGTTATGGGGAAACCTCTATATCTTTGTACGCAGTTGCTGAAAGGAATTTGGTCTGCTAGTGACCAAAGAACTAAAAATTAGTTTATCAGGAAATGAGTTAGATGTGACTACTAATCATAGAATTTTCTAGGTTAGAAGGGACTTCTGAGATTGTCTAGTCCAACCATCATCCTAACTCTGATAAAAACCATCACTAAACCGTGTCACTAAGCGCACCAACCTATCTTTTAAATAGCTCCAGGGATGGTGCCTCAACCACTTCCTTGGGCAGGAATATTCTTCCTAATACCCAATCTGAACCTCCCCTGGCGCAACTTGAGGCCGTTTCCTCTAGTCCTGTCGCCCATGACTTGGGAGAAGAGACTGACATCCACCTCTCTACAACCTCCTTTCAGGTAGTTGTAGAGAGCAATAAGGTCTCCCCTCAGCCTCCTTTTCTCCAGGCTGAACAACCCCAGCTCCCTCAGCCTCTCCTCATAAGGCTTATTCTCCATACCCCTCACCAGCTTCGTTGCCCTTCTCTGGACTCCCTCCAGCATCTCAACGTCTTTTTTGTGGTAACGGCCCCAAAACTGGACACAGTACATAAGGGCCTCACCAGTACAGGGGGATGATCACTTCCCGAGTCCTACTCACCACGCTGTTCCTGATAAAGGCCAGGATGCTGGTGGCCTTCTTGGCCACCTGGGCACACTGCTGGCTCATGTTCAGCCGACAGTCGACCAACATCCTCAAATCCTTTTCTGCCAGGCAGCTCCAGCCACTCTTCCCCAAGCCTGTAGCGCTGCCTGGGGTTGTTGTGACCCAAGTGCAGGACCTGGCACTTGGCCTTATTGAATCTCATCCCATTGGCCTTGGCCCATCCATCCAGCCTGTCCAGATCCCTCTGCAAAGCCTTTCTACCCTCCAGCAGGTACTAATCTGTCAGGCAACAGGAGAAATCCGTCTCCCGTTGATTCTAGGGCATCTATAAATGGACTTTTGCTATTCTAAGTGGTGCTGAACAATAAACATTTGAATTGCTCACTTTGTTGATTACCAGATTAATATATGATACTGCCAGGCTGGTGAAGTGGCAAGATCTCACGCCACAACTATCAAGTCAAAAAGTATTCCCGAAAGTGGAGGAAGACTCAAGATGAAACCAGAATCCCAGCTACAGAAAACCAGGAAAAATGGTAGAACATGTGACCATCAAAGACATCTTCTGTAACTCATGAAAATCTACTAAAAGAAGAATTTTATCTTATTTTTAGAAAACAAAACAAAACAATCTTTACATTGTAATTAAGAACCTAAGCAGTTTTTGCAGACAGAGCAATCAAGAATACAGGCACACATCTTCATTCACAGGAAAATATGACTGAGGATTTAAATATGAGGTCACAAGAGTGGGGAAGACCAGTGGAAGGATGAGAAGGAAGGGCTACATGTCTTCCTAAGCATTCTCAAGGTTGATAAAATGTCTATTATTATTTTCCGAACCTCATTAAAAGGGAGAATTTCCCAATGTACTAACAGGACCGCATCTTTCAGTAAGTAGTGCCTTATCTTAGATTTAAGCTACATTGCTGTATAGTGATTTGTTGACTGTAATCAGAATGATCTTCTAAGCAATTAAATCTTGTCCGAATACGTAGGAGTTGCTGCTTGCCTCTACCAATCCTTAGATTTCAATCACTATTGTCATAGAAGATTCAACCACTGCTAGGCAAAATGTGCCGTGACTGTCCATTTTAACGGACACTGTGCATTGTAAGATATATCCACCCCCACAAAAACTCATATCTTCTAGTGTAGTCTTCTGCCTTGAATCATCCCCTGGAGGAAGTTGTCCTCCGCTGACTGCAGAGGGAACCTGCACTGACTAGTCTCTGATTCTAATGCTCAGTTTGGTGTTAGTCATGCCGCTTCTTTTCATCCTTAATCAGATCACCCAGAGCAAGTCCACATGGACAGTGATGAAGGGGAATCTTTTGTTTCTTTGGCTTCTGCAGCATGGAGGGAATATTATCATTTATGTACGTCTCCAAGGCACCAGCAGAACATCGGTACCTTCCCTGGCCAGAGGAAGGGGAGGGAGAAACTATGACTCAGACATGCATCTGAGTCACACTCCTTGCTGCAAACATTTGGGTGGTGCTGCTTTCACCGTGCTTCTCTTTCAGAGCTGCACTTGTACTCACAGCCTCCCTTGCTCCCTGTCTGCATGAGACTGCTCTCATGAGGGACTGAGGTACCTGCCCTTGTGTACCCGGTTTTAAAATTGGGACTTCGTTCTCTAAGCCATGGAACAAATGTATAATCATTTCTTTGAAAGAAAAAAAATGTACCCAATAAATCCTTCTGAAATATCCAAGTCAGCCCTTAAGCGGAGTCTGGCTAAACTTCAGACACTATACAAACTTTTTTGCATGACGAATAATCATCTTTCCAATTGGAAAGAGAATGCCACAGACAGAAAAATCCAAGAACAACTCAGAGCTGGAGGTTTCCTGAACTGTTCTTACCCTTTCTAACATTGAAAGCAGAGAGTGACACAGTGACATTCTTAGACACCAAATAAAGACCAAGTGGTCATCCTCACACCTTCTGCAATGGCACGTACTGCACCTAACACAGTTTTCATGGCAACTCAAGACAAGAATTCTTACAATTACCCATAGGACAATATTTTCTTTTCAGACTGAGTAAAGTTAAAAGCCACTTAAAAGCTATAGGCCATTCATGAAGGATACTTATACTGCCTTAAAAATTGGACTGTTTCTTCAGTATTGTTATGAGTAAATCTGGGAAGGACTTGGATCAGAACCATTAAGTCAAGAATTACATTTAATGCAAGAAGGAGTTCCCTTCTGCCGTTGATCTCAAGGCATAGACCCCTATGCAAAGGCCTTCATTTCTAGCTTCTCTAAAGCCAAAGCAGCCCTAAGATGAAGGAGTGAATCTAGTCTTTGTATGAAGATTCAGAAAGATAACAGAAGTAACAATTATTTGAGGGCATGTTGTAGTTCAAAATAATGGATGTGGTTTTGCTGGAGCTTGAGGTGTTCCTATGGGAATTTATTTCTGTGACAAAAGATTCCTGTGTGCATTTTGAGACCAGAACAGAGAAAGGAAAATACTTCCATACACGCATCTTTAGCAGCAATTTTCTATGTTTTCATTAAAATTCCTTTAGGAATTTACACATTTTTTTCTAGTTAGTCAGTCGTTAACATATACCCACAGTATTTTTCCTCTCACATTTTGAAATAGTCTTGAACCATTATAAACAAGAGGAAGTAAATTTAAAATAGAAATTATACTAAGATACCAGATGTTATGTATGACGTGAAAAAATGCTGTGTTAAACTGAAATTGTTTGCTTCATCAAATGACTTAATTTCCTGCATTTTTGCTGANGAAGAGAAAGGGAAGGGAAGGGAAGGGAAGGGAAGGGAAGGGAAGGGAAAGGAAGGGAAGGGAAGGGAAAGGAAGGCAAGGCAAGGCAAGGCAAGGCAAGGAAAGGCAAGGAAAGGCAAGGAAAGGCAAGGGGAAAAGGGAGAGGGGAGAAGAAAGGAAAAGAAAAAAGCTCAAGTTTACAGGAATCAGACGACTGCATCATCATCTTCAGAGTCATTATGCTTGGCTTTTCATTTATACAGTGCAACCACATTTATAGTTAGGTCATCCCTGAAATGTGCATTTATTCAGCTGTGACTTGTTTTTTTGAGCAACATCAGTTCACACAGTAGTAAGAATGTGTATTCTGAAAAAGAAGCAGAAGCAATGGATCTGTGTTTGGGCAATTTGGACCCAATAGAAAGTGTAGTGAAAATGAGACTGCCAACATGCTCTGGATTTCCAGAGCCATCTGAAGACAATTTTTTAAGCACCCAAGGGATGATGTAAAGTGTTCATCCTGCTGAAAGCAAATGTAGCAGCCCATCAGCCACTTTGGAAGTCTTGCTGGTGCACAGGAGATGCACAGAAATTCCAGTGTGGGCTCCGAATGTGCAGCCTTGTTGGGTGTTGCTCTGCTGACACAGCTATCTTGCTCCAGCTCTGGATGCCCATTAGTCAGAGGCTGTTTAAGGGTTTCCACAGGGCACTCAGCAGGAGGTGAAGATGAGACCCTGCTGCTGAGCAGCATTGTCACTGACATGTGTCACCAGAAACATCAATTTTGGCCATATAAGGATTAAGCTTGGGACAACCACTTGAAAAACAGGACCCTTGTCAAGTAACTGATGAGCCAAGATTCAAGACAAGCCGTATGATGGAGGATTGGCCAGGCATAGGAAGCTTGTATCAGATCACATTTGTATCCCTCCTAGTTCCATGTCCTATTTCTGACTGCAGGCAGTGCCAGTTATTTCAAAAAAAATTCAGCTGTAGACTATTGCAGTTTATCCCCAGGGAAAGCCTAGTTTTATATTTATGGCTTGTGTCTTGAACAGAAGATTTATATCTATTTGAGAAAAGCTTGATAAACATTCAGGTTTTTGGACAACACACACTCCAGTCCCTAGGGAGAAACATTTTGAAAAACCCTGGAAGGGGTGGTGAGGGCCTCAGACGGACTGTTAAAGATTCAAGCCTCGGGGGCGTGGGAGGAGCCTATGCAAGGGCGAAGTCATTTTATGCCTTGCAGGCTTAGGCTGGAAACAGGATAATTTCCAAGGAGATGTGAAATTCATATCTTCTGCCATGTTAAAGGAAAGTTTCTTTTTCCGACAACATTTACTCCACTGAAACTGAGGCCTGATAACCATCTCAGTTCCCACCGGTGTGAGATGCTTTGCACTTCCCAGTGAACACCCAGCAACTTCCAGTAAATTTTGTTCATCAGGCCTTTCCTCTCTACCCTGCCAAACCCCATCTGCCCCTGTAAAGCAGCAGGGCTGTCTAATCCACATCTGGACGAATGGTGATATGCCTCAGATGAGTCCTCTACACCTGCTTCCTCCTTCAGAAGGACTCAGCTACCTAAAGATTTACTAGACTGTCAGGGGAAAACAAGGCATTCAGGAGACCCTTCTGATCCCATCCTCAATCTCATTAACTTTCTGCTTTCCCAAGTGCCCTGGTGGCTGTGTGTTAACGAAGAGCTGTAATTGGTAAATGAAATTGATTACACAACTGTTTGAATGAGGCAAATTGTCCATCTCTAGAGAAAAGGTATAATTTTCTACTGTGCATAAATCAAATGCAGGTCTCTTAAAAGCATTAAGTAAGTAGAGAGCATTTCAAATAGGCTACAAAGTGCTGGACAAAGCACTTGGCAGAGAGAAGGGCATGGGCAAAATGACCTTAGCAGCTCTTTCCTATCTCCAGTTTCTGTGATTCTATGAATTTTAATTCTATGTTTCACAATTTAATTACCACTTGCAAAGAGCTGCAGAAAATGGATAGCCAATTTCTAGTGTAGGCAGATCTTCTCTGTCATATGTAAGCTGTGAAAGTACTTGATTGTTCCTACAGAAATGTGGACGTAAAATTGATTCGTTTCTGTCCGAAGAACTGTACAGTAGTGCATCACAGCTAGAAAAAGCTGTCAGAGGTAGTCCTAAAAAATCTCAACCCCAAATCTCCCTTCAGTAAAACAATTTGAAACCTTCCACATTATAAAGCTACTCAATATTTTGTCATTTAATCTTCCTAATATCTTCATATGTCTGGTTTTGAATTGCTGCAGGGTAAAGGAATCAAAAGGGAATCAATTCCTTTCCCCACTTACTCCATTTATAAGAACCATTTTACTAATGCCTAGCTTTGCCTTCTCCTTCTTAGTTAGAGGAGAAATATCTTTCTAGGCTATTTTTGGAAAGAGGGAATAATTTCCTTTCCTTGTGAGATGCTCTTGCAACATCATTAATGTCACACCTTCCACTCTCTACTATCCTTAAAGAGGTCCTCCAAACCTGGTGTCATGTTTGCTCTGAATGGTCTCCATATTATATAGTTGCTCCTGAAGCTGTAATGACAGTGTAGAGGCAAAAAAGCCTCAGTGTCTGGCCATATACCTTCCTAAATTATTAGCCTGTATGTTTATGAGTTCATATAGTTTGTATTGCCTGTGTATCCCTTAACATTTCTGCTTGTTGCATCAGATTTTCTGGGGTCTTTTGTCATTTTTAGTGGTTTCAAAATTTCAGATGTTGCTCCTTGCTGTTGCATATGTGGTCAACATCTGCCTTGTCCATTCCACTGCTTCAAACTTGGTGCATTCTAGCACGCAAGCCTGATGTAGTCTACCAGCAGAGCTTTCATTCCCAGGCCAGCCAAAACTTTTGTTATAAGTGACTGGTTTCATGATTTAATATTTTTTCTGCATAAATATGCATCCTATTCTCATACTACATCTGGACAGTTTCATCTCACAAATTCTCTGCTATTGCAGGAATTAAGGAACTGATGGTATTTTTGATCTTCCTATTGCAAGTCATACTTTGGGGGTTTGGTCTGTGCTTGTTGTGAGGTAATAGAGTGCTCTGTGATATATGGTGAGTAGCACTTGTTGATGGATGTTTAGGGTGCCAGGTTCTTTCATTCCCACTGAAGTAAAAGCCTATCACTTGCAACAGCTGTGAGATAGATTTTGCTGTCCAGATGATACCCCTGATTATTATCTTATTGTTTCCAAGTGAAGCTATTACTTTTAAATTATTAACCTGTGCTCAGCAACAGCTTCTTACGTTGTGCTTCTGTTGATCACCTCTTCTCTTGTTTACATTGCATTGATTACTTTATGTCGTGTTTGATATGCTCTTAAACCTAAAATGATCCTAGACATGAAGTCCCTTCATCTCCCAAGATTTCTAAAAATGCCTAGGGATGGCAGGTGTTGAAGACCTTCATCAGTATTAGGAGTTTAACTCCATTTGATAATCTTAATAGAAATGATTAATTCAGCATGGTTCATTAGTCCATAAAGGTAACTGCCCTGCTATTCATTGTAACACAAATTTAAACACGAGGATTAGGACCTTAAGTAGCTCAAATTGGCTCACAGAAAGATGGAATGAATAGTTTTTGCAATGAGGCACCAAATAATCATTTGTATTCAAACACTCTCACTTCTGGTGGCCTGATTTATTCCAACTCCCTGCACCAGAAAGGAAAGCACTATGTTCTGTGAATGTGCTGACTAATGAATTCTCCCTAAAAACCTGGCTTAACAGACAAATAAAACACTTTAGCCATGGGAAGGCAGCAGCACAAAGGTGTTGAGACTTGCCTAAAGCCACACGGGGTGTTAGTGAGAGACCAGATTAGGATTTTGCGAGTCACTCATCAGCAATCTCACTTGACTTGGTATCTGGGAGGTGCTCACAAAGAAACTTGGCAAGCCTTGGTGCTCCTACCATTGGCAGTGAGGTAGGACAAGTACATGTAGGATAAAAATTCTGCCACAGCTTCCTTTTCCTCTAGTGTGTATGCAAAGACAAAAAGGATCTGGCAAAACAGCGCAAAAAACTTTAGGTAAAAGCTGTAGCATACATTCTGTGAAGTAAATTGTGCTGAGTGGGGACTATGGTTTGCTGAAAAATCACTGTGAGCAGGGAGGTGACTCTGCAATATATTAGTGCCACCACCCAGTTCTTTGTTTCATTTCTTTGGGGGAAGAAAATGGATCTCCAGGATCTATCTGAAAAAGATAAAGCTTGCCAAGTGTCAGTCACTCTTAGTCTTTTTCTGGACAGGATTCTGAATCCTACTGGCCTAATAAGTTCCCTGCAGCTAACTAATGACCATCATATGAAACCTTAACAATACAGTTCCTGTCTCTGACACCACTCCTGTACTAGGGACATCTGTGCTTTAGTATCCCTTCAGGAAGACCCACCAACCTGGGCTTGCTGAATTAGTTACTCAGATAATTCCCTCTGACAGGAGGGAATCTGGCAAATTGACTCTGTTTTTTTCTAGTTACTTTATTTAAGGATTGCATGCCAGATAAAATAATGAAGATAAGGATTATATCCACATACCTTCACACACATATACCATACCATGCCTAGAATCCCTGAGGAGAGTTACAAAATGAAATATAGAGTATTTCTTCCCTCCTTCATAATTCTTTTAACTCTTAACTGCCTGTGGATTTTTATGAGTATCTTAGAGACAAAAGGCGAAGTTCCCTTTTCCGTTCACTCTCCAGCATTTGGTAACAGTTCAGTACTTGTAGCTGAAGAACATATGCCACTCTTAAAGCCTATTGCAATGTCATTTTTCTCCCCACAATGCAATAGGTTGTTTTCCTCAGCTCCTTCTTGGATGAGTGGGCACGGATGGACAGCAACAGTTAGCATAACTAGTGGCATTACCCACTGTCACACCAGCATAGCCCGAGGTTCATGGGGCACCATTCCAGACACAGAACTTTGAAACCTGCCAGTTTCACGCTGCTCAATGAATGATTTAATTCACAGTAATTGCAACATCTAAAACAATCTTCCCTAACCCAAGTGGAATTCATAATTAGACACAGACGTATTCCCCCAGCTGCACAATTCCTACAAAAGCACTATTTAAAACTAGTGGGTCAAAGTAATTCTTGGTGCAATTCCACTGAAACTGATAGTGTGAATCAATCTGAAAGTAAGTAAGTGGTGCCTAAGCCCTTTCCAGCTATGGACATCAAAGCCTGTGATGTGGTCAGCAAGTGGGAAACAGGCAGCAACAAGAGTGTAGGAGCAGAAAGTCTAAATGAGGAAAATCTAAGCCTAACCAACATTTTTCTTTGTGGTCTAGGAGGGTTTGTCACACATATCTTACATATATATATATTGTAATTGCATATATACAATGCAATTATACTGTTGTGCATAAACATTTGAAGGAATTTTTGCTTCATTTCAAAGGTTTCCAAAATAAAAACCTGGGAAATATTACAGATATGTCAGACAGATTGGGAGCCACCTTAGTTTCCACAATCATTGCCAATGCCTTTATGAAACAGATACTTTTTTTGAATAGATTAGATCAAGAGCCCTAACAGAGATGTAGAAATACTAGACAATCAGAGAGCCTTTCAAGTAACAAATGTTTCGTTATCTCCACTCTATGCTCATTGAGAATATTTAGTTTACTACAAACTAAGTGCATTTTACTCTGATGGCACCTAGCCTGTGGGCTGACATGATGGGCATGTGGAAGAGAAAAGTGAAGTCTTTTTAACCACTAAAACACCACACCAGTGAGAAAAACAAATGAAGATCTACAGAGTGTCAAGATTTGTGACTCATGTCCAGGGACTGTCACAAGCTAAGCAGCAAATGATCCCAGAAGAAATGGTGGGGACTATGGGGAAATGGTGGGGGCTTCGTGTTTTTTGTCAGTCATTCCACATGTGAGGCTAAAAAATCTCAGCAGAAATTCTCTGCTGACGTGGTGGTCATTGATCACTTATGATCACTAAAAATCTACTGCCAACTTTTATGAGACTAAAGCTGGCAAAGACATTTAGGATTTCAGTGTAGCTAATTACATTCTACCTGCTTAGATTACTCTGCATTTTGAATATTATGGAGTAAGATATTTCTGCAAATTACTAGGTATGAATTTTGGGAACCATAAAGAGAACTACTCAGTGACAGATGATTATCAGTTGTCACTTTTAAATTGAGGTTAATGTTTGTACCTACAGCTGGGCAAATACTGCAGGACATTTTAAAAATTATACTTTGAGTAACCATTGTAGGAGCAATCATCTGTTCTTGGAGAGAAAGGAAAGGGAAAGGAAAGGGAAGGAAAGGAAAGGGAAAGGAAAGGGAAGGGAAGGGAAGGGAAGGG
>VXAK01012496.1:61404-117232 GCA_013399435.1 Arenaria interpres | reverse complement strand
GGAGAGGAGAGGAGAGGAGAGGAGAGGAGAGGAGAGGAGAGGAGAAAGTTAGTTGTTCAGGTATATGTTAGGTGGATATTTATATAGTTCTTTCGGAATGTATTTCTTTTTCTGCTTAGAAAAGTTTTCATTATCCAACCAAGCAAATCAAACGCCCTCTTGCACAACACAGGAAAAGAAAAAAGCACTGAGACACAGTTTTAAATAGAGAGTTTGCTAGTAAGTAGATGATTAAAAGCATTCTCAACATGTTCATTGAACAATTATAAACAAAAGAGAGGACCATGAAAAACAATATGTAAAGGCTGCATTTGTCCAAAAAAACACAACCAAATCACAATATTTGCATGCTTGTTTCCAAGCATGATCTTGCTCTACTTGTAAAGACTGAAGGGATCCTATGGGATCAAAGACATTACATAAATCTGAGGATTTGAATTAGAATTAAAATGCTAAGACTTTTTGTTTCAAGTGTTGCTGTGTCTTAGTGACAGCACTAAGTAGAAAATCCTCCTCACACAAAGACTCAAAGGGCTCTCCCACAACAGTATCACATAGGAACATAGCATTGTTTCTCACTATTATGTTTGCTGTCTGGAATCTTGCCACAGGGAACTGGGTG
This sequence comes from Arenaria interpres, assembly GCA_013399435.1. NCBI lineage: Eukaryota > Metazoa > Chordata > Aves > Charadriiformes > Scolopacidae > Arenaria > Arenaria interpres. The sequence continues at coordinate 116,610 of VXAK01012496.1, read as the reverse complement.
GACTTGTCATTGCCTTAGCTTTGACCTTAGTAACGAAAGTCATTGATATCACATACATGCTCAGTCCTACCAATCAATCAACTGAACTGGCAGCACGCAAACTACTGGACCAGTTTGGACACAGCTGCTCCATTAGATTTTTGTCCACACTGTTCATAAAATGATAATAATATTCACCTGATTTGGGGCTTTCCTGTGCTGGATACTCAGTTAAGCAGTTTAAGCTAAGCCATATCATTACATTACACTTTGTGTTGAATGAACCAGGGCCTCAGTCCAAACAGACATGAATAGTTGTACCTTGAGGCTGGCCGTTCTCTGAAAGGTTTGTGAAGGCAGATGAAGTGGTTGGAATTCTTTCTTTCTTTTTTAGACTTTTGGGGTTTATGTAATCTACAGTGAAATACCAAGCAAATCTGAGTCCTGGATGGAATCCCTACAAGCAGAAGCTGGAAAATAGGGCCTTTGAGCCAAACACGACTTTTCCATGGGGCATTCAAAACCTACACATAGGTCAACGTTTTTCTTCGGACTCCTATTCTTTGTAGAAATAGAAGCAAAGTCCTAAGTCTACAAGTTCTGGACCGTTGCCATTTTTCAACTTCCACTATTTTTTAGCTTTGGCCTTTATCTTCAAGGCTCATATATACAAAATCATGGACTTTCCCTCTGGTCTCAATTGCAATTTTTTGGGTTTGGTTAAGATGCAGGGTATGCTCTGGGATTGTCTAATGCAAGTTACTCTGCAACCACCGTAGGATGTTGGAGCAAGAGCTGCTTGGACGACGAGCACCACTTCTGTATATTCTCCATCAGAGTCCCCACTCCTATTGTGTATGGAAGGCAGAAGGCAGCCCCACTGGCACAAAACTCCTTACAGTATCACAGTTACTCTAAGATATTCTGCTCACTCTTTCTTGCTTCCTCCACCCTCAATGCCTGAGCTCAGACCTGCATTTTGATTCAGTACTTTATTGGTAGGTCCTTTACATTAACTTTCCTTATTCCCAGACCGTAAGTATCACTTTTGCATGTCTCCTCACTATTTCTGTCTTCAGACTTATCATGTCACATTTCCAATAATTTCTTTTAAACAATAATTCTAAATAATAACAAAAAAATATACAGGGGGAAATAAAGAGAAATCCAACCTCCTATACCACTAATTCCTGTCCTTTTCTAGTTCTGTGTTTTGTAAGATCTCTCTCATGGACTCTGTGTTCTGTCTTGTGTTTTGTCCACTCTAAGTCTAAATATGACATATTTATTTGTTTTAATTTTGTCATGCTAATATTTTTGGTAATATTTTTAAATTTAATTTTTATCTTTTTACAGCCTCCAGTTCCGGAATGTTCTTTGGAAATATTTCTGTGGGAAGGATTGCTGGACTGAGCTGTTCTCTCACATCACAAGCCTGTAGCAGATATAGCTACACCATAAATCAATAAAACAAATAAACAAGATGAAGAAGCTTTTGCTATCATAACAGTTGTTTAGCATGATTTACCTTGTTTGATGTTCTATAGTTTTAATTTGTGGTGACATATACATTCCTATACTATATATATCCTATACTGTATTCAAGACAGTGACGTTTATGAGTTTCTGCCATTTTGTATTTTTTAATGAAAGATATATCAATTCATAAACGTCCATATTTGAAATGCTAAAACCTTCATATAAAAAAATACACTTTTATTTTTTTTTGACAGAAGTATATCTTTAAAAAATAGAAGTATTTTAAGTATCCAGTATGTTCCTTTATAATTAACCCCAGAGTCAATGGGAACATTAAAAGAAGTTAAATCTAAGTCAGTTTCAGTGGTTTGCTGGGTGAACGTGTATGCTAGATCCACAGAATCAAGAATCATCTAAAGTTTTTCAGTTAATGACGAAGTGGAACTATTTAGCATCATGAAAGTCACAACTATTTCTACGTCCTTGCTCAGGTACTGTTTTCTGTCCATCATTGGCGGAAGGACCTTTAAATTCCTCTTGGAGACGTAAGCTTAAATAACCAGGAAAGATGAACTACATCTTGCAGAAGAGAGATACTAGAGACCATCAAGGACAGCAAGCCCTTCAGAGAAGAAATAACAAAGAAGAAGTATAGAGAAGGGTATACCCCTTATATATTTGGCCCAGTAAAACAAAGACAGAGAGAGATTGCAATTACTAGCTAGGAACAGGAATGGAGCTAGAAGGCCTGTAAGGGGAGAAGAAGTATCTGAGCAAAGTGAGAGAAGAAAAAAAGAATTTCAAGAGGCACTGAGGACACTGAAGATACACCATTAAAGTATATTTTTTAACCATTCAAGCACTTAAGTTTTTTACCTTGTTTTCAATAAACAAATGTAGCTATGAAAAGTGAATTATTTTTGAGCTAGACCACAGTTAATTTATGTAGAGTATTACATATAACACAGTTTCTTGCAATAGCAGAGGACTGGGCTGTTGGACCAACATTTCTATAGATTCTCCTAAAGCTCACAGCTAATGAAGAGAAAAGATGGGAAGCTAAATGAAGAAACACCTGAGGAGTGAGATGAGATGTTAACAGCGAACTCCTCCTCTCTTGTACTCTAGTGTTTCCCATTTAGACCTTTCCATAGATGACTGCTGTGAAAAAAGGAGGGAAAAAATAACCTCATTCAGGCTGGTAATCACAAATTAAGACCAAAATGACCAAAAGCAGCACCTTAGTATTCTGCTCTAAAAATACTGTAGTGTGCCACGGCTGTTTTCCAGTAGCTTCAGTGCCACGTTCACGGCCGAACAGTGTTTGTTTAATTTTTACCTGCCAGTTCTGTACCATCTCTGAGTGTGTATATGGTCAAGAGGAGAAAGACCCTGAGTTTGTGTAGCCAATAGGAATAGAAAGCCAAAATTATCAAGCAAGGGGATGCCAACTACTCACTGAGGATACTGGCACATGCCAGGATTTAACTTGTAATAAGTACTGAGTCTGGGAAGATGTTTTCTCATGGGAAAGGAGTTACCCGCAGAGAGATGTTGTCAATAGTGGCTGAGGCATCTGTCAAATCATTTCCAGGAAGGAGAAAAGGCACACCAAGGTTATAGGTACATTGTTTCCAAAGGAAAGCAAAGATAAGGAGAAAAAAATGGGCAAAATACACATTTTGTTAATGCTCTAAGAAGTTAAATTATCATTTTTGATAACCTAATTTCCTAAGGAAATGAGATGCAATAATATGTGTTAGGCATTCCTGAATCTGGTAGCCCAACAAAGCCAAGGCTGTCACAACTCCATGTCTCCAAATCCAGCCAGTAGTAAGGTTAAGCATATATACCTTTAGGCACACTTACATACATATGCACAATATACATATACATGCATATACACACATATACTGATGGCTGGCCACACAGATCATCACAGACAGCATCCATGCAAGTGCAAAGAACACCAATGGCTTCATCTTATCAACTTTCCAGATGTCTGCTGGAAATGCAATACAGCAGAGTGGAAACAAGTCTCAGAGCTTCCTGGAGCATGTGGAAGATAACTGTCCTACACAGCTGGTGAGTGAGCCAACTAGGGAAGGTGCCTGGTTAGACCTCTTGTTTGTGAACAGAAAACGGCTTGTCATTGATGTGGTGGTGGAGGCTGTCTTGGGTATAGCGTTCACAAAATGATAGAGTTTTTCGATTCCTGGAGAAGTAAGGAGGAGGGTCAGCAAAACTGCTACCTTGGATTTCTGGAGGGCAGACTTTGGCCTGTTTAAGGGCTTGGTTTACAGAGTCCCTGGGAAGGCAGTCCTGAAGGGCAAAGAAGTCCAGGAAGGCTGGACATTCTTAAAGAAGGAAATCTTAAAGTTGCAGGAGCAGGCCATCCCCATGTGCCGAAAAACGAGAAGGCAGGGAAGAAGGCTGGCCTGGTTTTGGCTGGAACTCAGGAAAAAAGAGAATTTATGATCTTTGGAAGAAGAGGCAGGAAACTCAGGCGGACTGCAAGGATGTTGTGAAGCTATGCAGGGAGAAAATTAGAAGGGCCAAAGCCCAATTAAAACTTAATTTGGCTACTGCCATAAAAGACGATAAAAAATATTTCCATAAATACATTAGCAAAAATACAAACACAAAAGCAGGACTAAGGATAATCTCCATCCTTTATTGGATGTGGGGAAAAATGTAGTGACAAGAGATGAGGAAAAAGCTGAGGTACTTAATACGTTCTTTGCGTCAGTCTTAAATGGTAATACCAATTGTTCTCGGGGTATCCAGCCTGCTGAGATGGAAGACAAAGATGGGGAGCAGAATGAAGCCCCCATAATCCAAGGGGAAATGGTTAGCAACCTGTTACACCATTTAGACACACACAAGTCTATGGGGCCAGACAGGATCAACCCAAGAGTACTGAGGGAGCCAGCTCATGGCTTGGACGGGTGTACTCTTTGCTGGGTGAAAAACTGTCTACATGGCCAGGCCCAAAGAGTTGCTGTGAATGGAGTTAAACCAGTTGGCGGCCAGTCACGAGTGGTGTACTCCAGAGCTCAGTATTGGGGCTAGTTCTATTTAGTACCTTTATCAACAGTCTGAACGAGGGGATCGAGTGCGTCTTCAGTAGGTCTGATGATGCCACAAAGTCAGGTGGGAGTGTTGATCTGCTCAAGGGCAGAAAGACTAGAGAGGCATCTGGACGGGCTGGATCAATGGGCCGAGGCCAATGGTATGAGTTTCAACAAGGCCAAGTGCCAGGAACAGCCTTTGCTGAGAAGATGGGCCTGAGTGTGGTGTCGAGAAACAGGGTATGGCCAGACAAGTATATTGACCAGCAACCTGTTAACATGTGACAGCTGTTTTTATAGTCTTTTCTATCTGTTTTCCTGCACTAGTTACCAAAGATCCCAAGCCGCTTTGATCCCTCCTTTTCCCAGATCTTGGTGACTCCCCATCCCAAAAATGGTCTTCCTGGCATTCCGTGATGAGTCCCACACAGCTTTAATCCCCTCAGTCGAGAAGGTGACTAGAGAGAACATCTCCCATTGACTCATCTGATGGGTCTTATATTCAGCCAATGGGGCTGATTGTCCCCTTGCAACAGCCCTGGGAGTAGCTGGGTCAGGGTGCGCTACTGGCTTTGCTCAGATTTGGGTGGTTCTCTACACATCATTGTTCCTCTGTGGCCTGCATGCCTGTGACTCTATGTCTCTGTGCATCTGCTACTCCTTTCTCCCGTTCTCTTCCCCCTCCAAAACCAAATCTTTTAAACCAAAGATTAAATCTCAACCATATTTTTCAGAGGACCAGAGATCTCAAAAATGCCAAGTCCTGAAACATTTTGTTAAAATGAGCTGTTGGACAGCAGAAAGAGGCCCTATTAGTTCTTCACTCAGGGGACGGATGGAGCATGAGTCTAGCCTTTGTTAGCTACAAGAAAATCCACACAAGGGATCAAACTTAAGATATAAACCTGTGGGAAAGTGGACTGTGTTGGGTTCGCTATAAACAGAATGAATTTGAGCTACAGTTAGAGGCTCCTTGACAGATTGGAACATTTCGTGCTGTACGCATGAAGTTAGGAGCCCGGAAGCCAATATTGCCATACTAAGAAGCTTTTTTCCTTGCAAGTAGAAATAAGAACCATGAACATAGATAATATGATAAATAGCACATTGGCTGCGAACTTCACTGCTTGTGAAGCCTGTGATTACAGCAAGAAAAACACAAAAGCTGTAACTGTAAACAGGATAAAATAAATTTTTTTGGTGTGCATAATAATATTAAAGCAAACTTAGATAGATCTAACAAAAATATTGAACACTGAAAAGAGAATTAGTAACTTAGTCTGATAACGTGTTGCATGTGGGCTTCAGTGTCACATGATAATGGACCAAATAGCACATCTCCTACTTTATTTAAACCTACATAAAGCAAGTGTTACTTTTACAACTTAAATTCTGAAATAGTCAGTCTAATACTTCAGAGTTTCCCTTTCAGTTTGTGTAAAATTGCATCTGTGTGTATCTCTGTATTCTTTGATAATTATTAAAATGTACTGTTTTAATTTATGTACCGTCTATGCATTTCCTTATTTATTCCATTCACACTGTTAGGAAAGATTGAAGGGAATAGTACAGAATGGCAAAATACCGGGTTCTTGTTATGCTATGATTCTCCCTGAAGAAGCAAGATTTGCCACAGCAAGCAGGATTGCAGTAACAGAGCTGCTTAGAATTGAACTCAGGAAGGGTGCGTACAGGTATGCCCTTATGAATTGGATTTCACTGGGACAGGTTCACGTGCAGGATTATATTGGATTCAAAGCAGTTCTTGCATGTCCTCATATTTCAGTGTTACAAAACTCACGCAGATAATTTCCTACCACACAGCTCTGATAAAAACACCTAAACATGTTTGGAATGTAACAGATGAGAAGAGTTGTTTTTAAAGGCTGCTTGCTATAGGTTAAATGGGAGAACAACAGTTTTTCATTTATTCCTTTGTAGATGTGCGGTGAGGAATTCCAGGGAAGGAAGATAAAGATTTAGCAGCAAACAGATGAAATGGTTGGGAAGTTTTGGTCTAATGGTATTTTGCATGATATTTTTTTTTTTAATGGAGGAATTTATTCCAGGTCTTTTTTCAAACATTTATTTGTTTAAGCAGTTTCCACAGTAATTGGCTGTTGCAAAAACCCAGAGTCTTACAGGCCTGGCATAATGGGCCTGCTCTTAATTTATAAAAATAAATCATAACTCAGATGTCACTTTGCAATTCCATGTAGGGAACTGATAGCCAGCTGGAGAATGTTGACAATATGGTACTTTACTTTTTCGTTCTTTTTTTTTTTTTTTCATACAGTGACAATGAAATTTGTTTTCAAGGTTGGCCAAAACTCCAAGGCAACATAACAGCATCAGGACATCAGAAATCAATACTTTGGGGCCTCATTGTTTCCAGTGTGGATATTGGCTTTTGGTGAACTGTACATCACAGAACTCTTCAATTTACATACACACATACACAGATGCCATATAGTTGGATATCTTTCCAATGTAAGGTTATTCCCTGCTATTAATTTCCTGAAGCTGCATGAGCATCTTCCCTAAAACTGGCAATAGGCACTAGCTAGAGCTGCCTGAAAGACAAGAATTTCCATTCTTATTAACATCTTAGAGGCTTCAGGATTTGTTTTGTCCTGCTGCTTTTGGAAGAAAAAGCACACTGGAATGAAAATTGTGCTGGAACAAAATCCTCCTCTCTTAGGAGAAATAAGAAAGACCAGCCCTACCATTGCAACATGTATTGAGGGACAGAGAGCACAACTGTACCGTTGAGGGACGCTAAGGTTCAGACCACTGCTTTGTCTCCTTTGGCCACCTGGATGACTGCTGTGGCCTCTAGGCTACAAAATCAGCCTGTTGTCCTCATTAATAGACTTTAAATTATTTATATAATAGCAAAACCAATGCCAACCAAAACAAACAGCCTTTGTTTAAGCAGTAATTTCCAATTCTAATGAAATCCCTCCATAACCACAATAATTAGTAGTTACTTTCAACAGAACCACAGAATCCATGAACCTTGTATCTGTGCATGTAAAATAAGAAAGACTTTATCCAATGAACTAAAAGCTAGTTTAGAAAAATAAACAACCTTTTTGCACCAGGATGGACTTTTCAACATCAGATAAAGGACAGGAACATCCATTATTGACAGAACATTTTTCACTATTTCTGAGCTGGCAGAGATGATTTTGCAGGGAAGCACATCTTTAAAATTACATCTGGAAAACTGGCATTTATTATTCTCTTAGATTCTAAAACACACTGACCTGATACATATACTGGTTTTAGAGCGCTTTACAATCCTGTCGCCCACATGCTGATGTCTTCTTATGTCATATACATAGCAAAATAACCCTCTTTTTCAACTCAATTCAACTAATTGATCGGTCCAAATGGAACAATTTAAGTTCTTTTAAAAACCATATTTAGCTTTAAATTTCATGCTTTGACAGACCCAATTGTATGAATATTTGGTTTTGGTAGCTTGTTTCTTTTTTCCAGCTATGCCAACTGGACTAAGAAGGTACTACGTTTCCTTATTCCATTTGCTTCTGCTTCTTTTCAGATTATTAGTTACAACATTCCTACTATTAAGTTGTATTCTTCAAGCTCCTTTCAATTTCTGCCTGTTAACAATGAAAGGGAAATCTAGTCTTTGAAGAAGATTATACTAGATCATCCTCCTGAAAGGGTTTTGCAAAGCTTTTCCATTGCTGTTAGCAGTTGCTGTCACTTTCAAGATACCAGAAAATGCCATGTAACCTGTCGTCTGTGTAATTCCTGTGTACTTGACTAACTGAAATGGTCCAAAAAAATCAAATTAAGGCTGTGTGCCATTTGCTGCTGCTCCAAAGATGCTGTTCTCAGCTGTCTCTCCTCCTCTCATGGCATTGCTCGGAAGGCACCCAGTATAACATGCAATTTTGACACAAAGACAAAGGGACATCTTCAAGATAGACTGGAAATAGTAAATCTTTGGATTTTAGAGAGGTGAGAGAGAAGAGATGCTCCAGAAAGGACTGGCATAAGGAATGCAGACCTTGCAGTTTTGTTTATTTTGACCTATAATTCAGTGCCTGTGGGAAAGCGGTAGAATTAAAAGTCAGTAAATGTAAAGCTGATAGAATGGAAGGAATATTTCAGCCAGAGTCCAATTCAGCTCCCTTTTATCTGTTTCTATTTTGCACAGCCTAAAAAGAGTAAAAACCAGTAACAGAGCACCACATTCTTTTCATGTTAGAAAGTATAACTGAATATACCCCAGAAGTAGTTATCTCGAGTAAAAATATATCAGACTTATAAAGCTACATTAAAGCTTACTGAAGCTTACTAAGCCAATTATTAATAGAATCATTTAATGTTTAAAATACTAGTGAATATGTATATAAAAATATATATTGCACAGTTTACAGTTACTATGAAGGAAGAAATCTAAATCTAATATAATCTTTAACGTCACATGTTCCTGGACATAAAATGTTCAGAATAATGGACAGTCAGGATAATAATCAGTCAAGATAATGACGGTTTGCAAACACTTATGTGCATGTAAGTGGGAATACTCCGTGTGAGGAAACAGAATCATGTTCCACGTTCACTTTAATAATATTTTAAAAGATTAAAAATTATTATTTTAAACAATGGTAAGAAAAAAAATCATTCTCTCTGTAGTGCAAATGAGATAAAAAAGTAGGCTGCCATAGACTTTAAGAGGTCAGCCAGTGCATTCTCCAACCCTAGCAGGGTTACATATAAGCAAACTTCAGTCTCATAACTCACCTGGCAAATGTTTGTCTAAATTGCTCTTCAAATCTCCAGTGAAAGACTCCACAGCTTCCTGGAGCAAGCTAATCCAGCACTTCACTATCTTGCCATTAAAAAGCTTTTTTTTGCTAAAGCCCACCCTAATGCTGTTGAGGCAATTCAAACACATCATGTCTTGTCCTGTTCATAGTGGCTATTATCATGTCTCTCCACATTCTTCCCTTCCCTAGACTAAACAAACCAACCTCTTTCAATCTTTTCCCACAAGTTGTGTTTTCTGGACCTCTAATAATTCTTCTTGTTCACCTCTGGATTCTTGCCAATTGGTACAGACATTTCTTGAACTGTTATCTGCCCTTCGCTGGACACAGGATTCCAGACGACGCTTTATTCATACAGTCAAGAAGTATTACTTCCCATACCTTATATTGCACACCCCTATTTATACAGCCTGGACAAGGATTCCTTTTTTGCAGCAGGATAAATCTGCTGACTCACTTTCAAATTCCCTTTTGTAGACCTGCTGCCTAGTCAGTTGTTCCACACCTTGTATTTGTCCCCTTGACTCTTCCTATGAAGGTGCAGCACTTATTTTTCCTCATATTTTTCTTCTCACTTCTTTGAACTTTTGAATTTTAAAAAAGATCAGTTTCTGAGTTCATAGATGAGATGCTTCAATCCAAAAGAGGAATTGTACATTGATTTATAATCATGGAAAGACAGGGAAAAAAAGTGTTGCCATGCAAAATTAGATGCAGTTTCACTGCTCCTCAGTTATCGTTAACCCAGTCTCTCATCTCTTATTATAAATGGTGAAAGTAAAGTGACCTCTGGTACAAATTACTTCAGTCTGGCAACATTTGAATTTTGACTTAATAAAAGGAATCAACAGCTTCTTATTTATCATTTATAAATAAAAAGAAAAAAGTATATGATCAATAAGCAAATGAATGAAGATCTTCAGAGAGAAGTGCATGGATGTGTGGGTTTTCCAGTCTTGTCTAGAAAAGTCCGGAGAAAAACTGCATTTTCTTCACTTCCTTTTAAACTTTTAGAGTAGCAGGTTTTGTTCTCATTGTTTTCATTTGAAACAATGAGAACAAGTCAGTATCTACAAAGAAATACTTCAGTCACAAGTTGACTTCTTTCCTAGGAACCTGAAGAATTCCATGATCAGCAGAACAACCTGAAGCCTGAATCCCTGGAGCTCCAGGTTTTGTGATTGAGCTCTCCCCTAAATAACAAATTCCGGCCAAAGCTTGTTTCATGTCTAGAGCACTAACATTGCCTTGCTGCTCTGTTGCCGCTCTGGTTTCTGATATTATATTTGAGCTTCTGCTCCAAGTTTTCTCAGTAAAGACTACTTTGGATCTTCTTCTGTCCAAACCACCAATTTATTAAAATTTGCAGTTTAGTGTTTCTTAAAACTGCAAGTACCTGTCAGATCTAGATAAAATTGGAACAGGGTTTCAAGATTATGATTAGAGTGGACAATAACAGACATCAAAACTGGCTGTTAACATCAATCGTATTTCTCTAGGAAATCAAGCTAGAAAGCTTGGTGCTGTCTCTGCACTATCACGTCTTCTTACAAAATGCAAACTGCTTTGTTCAGGCTTTTTAGAAATTAATGGGAGCAAAAAGAAGGTCTTGCTATAAAAGAAACTTTTTGAGGGAAACAAAGTAAAGAAAAAGGCTCCTGTTGGCCAGAGAGAGTTTGGGTAAAACTTGTACGAACACTGAGACAAGGGGTAAAATGAAAACTGAAATTTCATGCTTAATTGCAGCTGGCATCAGTGAAATCCCCTCTCCTAATTCACTCTGCAGCAACAGCAAAGACATTATAAAGACACTGTCATTTAAATACCAGTGACAACAACGCATAAGAACAGACACATTAGAATTTGACCTAGACTAAGTTTTTCGATTTTCCATTTTAAATAATTTACACATTTCTGTCACTTTCCCCTCTTCATTTGGAGCTATTGGGAACTTTAAGGTGTTCTGAGCAAGCTGTAGACAAACTATGGAAAACACTATGAAAGTTTATAAGATCTCAGCCTAATGTTTTCTATGGTTATGCATCTGAAAAGTGAAGCAATAGTCTGCTTGTCAATTTTCTGTTCTGATGTATTTTCTTTTCCAAAAAGCAAACAAAATCCATTTCTTCTCTCCTCCCTTCCAAACCAAAGAATTTACAGAGTCAAAATTACATATATTTCCACTTAAACATTTATTTCTGAGGAAAAGGATTTTATAAAAGAGAGAGACAAGAAGTTAGCAAGTGTATTTCTGATCTGGTTTGAACTTGATCATTAAATTGATAGTTTTTCCTACCTTCTTGCTTTTCCAAGGTCCCCTCTGCCTTTCCTTCGGAAATTCCTTGCATTGTTTCAACAGCAGTTCCTAGTTCATTAATTCAGGCTTAGGCATCCAGTTCTTTTAAAACGGGGTTCCCTCAATCATTTTCTGGTCATGCAAGTAACCTTCTTCTCAAATAGTATTTTTTTCCTCTCAAAAGCAAATCCACCAGTATTATATTTCCCTATCAGAGAACAAATATATGAATTACAAATTCTTCCTTCTTCCCCCCCCTACAACAGCCCATTGATTTCATGCACACTTTCCCAGAAAATCCAAGCAGCTTCGCATTCTCCCTGCCCCCAAATCCATCAGGTTTCCCATTCCCACAGTCTACTCCGGCCCCTCTGAACACACCATGCTTCTTATTCCCAAGGACTCAATAAACAGCCCAGAAGTAAGGTGTCTTCTCTGGTAGCTCTTCTGTCGAACAGCACCAGCATGACAGTGGCAGCAGATGGGTTGCCTTGCAAGTCTCTGCTAACAGCTCGATGTGTCAAACCAGTCTTCCTGTGAGGCTCTAATTTTTGGCTGGTTGGCAGGCTAGGAAGTGGGAGAATCCGACCTCCCTTGCTTCTATACATTAGACAGGAAACAAAAGCCTTCCCCTCCCTCACTGATTTTGAAGAGAGACAGGCTTAAGACCTTCACGTTGTGCAGACAACTTCGACTGCCCCATCCTCCTTCATTGATCTGGAGAAGGTAAATGCTTCCTACTTGCTACATCACCTGCCTTCCCATCGCATACCAGAGAGATGATTCCTACTGTTCACACCTTTCTCTCTTGCTTCCAAACCAGAGAAAAAGGACACATTGCTGTTTCCTTGCCTCAGTGATGAGAAAAGTAGTGTGTGTGTGTGTGTGTGTGTACATGTGTGTGGTAAAGTTCCACAAACCTTTTGGAGATGCTCTGTTTGAAAATAATAGTAATTTCTACCATGATATCTCAACTGTAAGTAATTAGTAAATTTCCAAGTATTCTATTCAAGCTGTTTGCTTGTTGGATTTGCTAGGTTCAGCCTGCTAAACATTTAAAAATGTTTTTATGTTACTAATATAATTATATGGAAATCAGTTCATACAAGTCAAAGAGACTAGGTGTTAGGAAATTTTACTGCAAAATCAAGGTTATTATAATGAAATAGAAGCTCTTTCATTTACACACATGTCAGAAATAAAATGAAAATCATCATTTGCAATGTTATTTTGGGGAATAACTCCCAAAAGCTGCCCTATCAAATTTAGTCATTTACATATTATTTGGTCATCTAAATATAACATATGGGACACCATAATAAACTCAGGGTGCTATATTCTGTTAATAAAGATGACTTAATTACCATTTAAATCACAATATCACTAAATACTTACAACATGAAAAATTATTTTACTTAGAGTAATAACCTAAAATAAAAGCAACTGATTTCTCACAACAGCTGATCTATTACAAGCACCAATTTGCTTTCTCTGCTTTGAAAATACGCTCCTGTTCTAATAAACTGACAGACCATAAAATAGTTACCAGCTAATCCTCGTGGACTGAGAGCTCCCAAGATTTCTTGTTCCCCTCCCCCTTGGCAAGAATTAAAGACTTCGTCTTTCACACAGCAAATCTCCTTTTCCACATATTTGCTGTCAGAGTTGTTTCACTAGGCCTTTTACCTTACAAATCTAAAATCTTTCTGTTCTTTTTTTTTTTGACTGAAATTCATATGTATAGGCAATAGGAGTAGTAAGAATACACATACCCTTCCTCCTCCTATCCTCCTCTTTCAAGGCTCCAGGCTCTCCAATGTGCAGAGGCAGTTTGCTCCTTTCCTTGCATCCAGTACCGTACAGAAGAGAACTAAAAGCCCTATGTTTGTAAGTTTATATATACCTTGCATATATATAGGAAAAATGCTGTGATTCCTGACAGATCACTCATCCATGTCACCTCTTCCTCCATGGACTGTTTTAGCTCTATGCCCATTTCAGTTGTTTCCTTGCTGCTATCCCAAGGGAGAAAAAAACAGCAAAGAGGAGAGCTGTGGAGGCAGCACAGATGTGGAAAAATGTGGAGCAGGGGGTGTTCTGCCTCGATAGAGGAAGTACAAGAAAATCAGCCTTATCCCTATTTTTACTAGGGATAGCTTCTAGAAACTCCCTTGGTTTCTCAGTTGACACCTCTTTGCATCAATGAGGCTTAAAACTGTAACAGATCACCTTCCATACGAAATTGATCTGCAAACATAGGTGGTTTTGCATGACCACCACTCAACAGTTTACTTAAAATAGTCCCCATCCTTTTCCCATGGAAAAATACTCTCAGGTGCTACCACTCCCACTGCACATTCATAGTTCTCCAACCTCAACCTTTAAGAATCTTATTATGTACAGATCTATATAGCTGCATTATATGTGGATTCTAAACTTCCTTTTAAAATTGATCAGAGTGTTTGCAATGGGCTTGCAAAAGTTTCTGTTGATTTAGCCGTATCCTGGCTTTTATGGTATGAAATGTGTAGTAATTCTTTTTTCCATAATCCACCTCTTATCTTTAGTAAGATGAAGGTGGATGGAACTTGAAAGCTTGCGCCTTCTGTAGCTAACCTAGAGAGAGAAACGGGAGTCCTTCCAAAGCAGTTTTCTGAATGGGAGTTGGTGGACATGTAAATGGGGTGTCAAATGTGACACCTCAGGTAGGAGATGTTACCCTAGCTGAGTCTAAATGCCAAACCTCATGTGTAACCAGTCTTGCCTTGAGGCTTTTTTTTCCAGGCCGCAGTTCACCTCTTCAGTAACACTTCTGAAGAGGCTTGATCTGGTGTTGAGACCATACGTCTTTCAGGATGAGTCGTCATGTTTGAGATGACAATGGATTTTAGTGCAAGAAATTGCCTCGTGTCCTGCCTTCTACATTAGGTCCCTCAGCCAGCCATGTTAGAGGACCTCAAACCTCCATATCTCTTCCACACCAGAGCTGCTCCGTAGATGTGTCCTGCTACGTGCAAAACATGCTCTACGAACTGTGAATGAACTCACTTGCTGTGACGTAAAGATGTTGGCAGGGAAAATCTTCAGTTGCTCTTTTTAGAGCATGCTCTTTTTAAAGCGCCATGGCTGTGCCAGAGCAGGAGCCTCAGGATGGACCACAGCTTAATCTGTCTTTGAAATGTTTGCTTTTAGCCCAGTTGTTTCTTATTAGAAAGCACTTTCATTTCTTCTTGTCATTCATCAGCACTTTTGTTTGAACACAGTACGTTACGACCATCAACTTAATGTGGCATCTTTTCTTCTATTCTAAAAATATTCCTTCTGTGTTGAAATAAATAGTATGATGTCTGAATCTTGAGGGTATTGAGGGTACATTTTTTATAGGAGCAATTTTTTTTCTGCATCCTTATGTGCCAAAAATGCATGCACCCTGATTTACAACATATATATACACACATTTGTGCAAGTAAACAGACTTAAACACTAGCTTGCAGACCTCTACAGTGAGTGTTTAGTGGTAAGTGTACTCCTTAGCAGGCTTTTGGCTCAGGTCAGCTATCCCTGGTGCTCTTCAGGGAAGGTCATAACTCCCAAACTGCTTCCAACAGGCAATTCAGATGCACCCACCCTGTTTCAGTGAGGAAGAGAGTTTAGGCACATGGACACAGGGCCACACCATAGCACCTGGTCTCTCAGCCAAGTCTGGGGCACCAGTTTGGTGAGATTTTTTTTGCTCTACAACAGTTTTATCTAACTGGTTAAGTAAGTTTTACCTTCAGATTTTTTATAATGAAATTTCCTTCTTGTATAGTAGTATTGAGTAGTTTATTTTTTTTTAAAAGCACTTCAGAAAAAACCTTTTCTCTATGAGGCATGACCGTATGTACAGCATTTTCTGCTAGAAAGAACTTTGGAGAAAGAATACACCTGAGTCAAATTGCTTGGGTGGCAGGAAAGCCCTTTGGAAATGTGGTAATGATAACTTGTGAGTACTAAGCTTTCTTGCTTCTCCTGCTTTGTCACTTGGTCTAATAAAAATTACCTGTCCCTTAAGGTTTGCTTCACTTAAGGTACTGATGTTACTACAAAAGCAGAGCTGATACACACTGCATACTTTAACTAAAGACCGTCATTAATGAATTGATATGATAGCTGAGAGGAGAATAATTTAGACTGAACTTAAGCTAGCCAGTGTCTAGTATTTTGAACGACTAATGGCTTTGAAATAAGAGTCAGCTAGTCCTAGAAATATGTCAGACAGTGGTGAGAATTTCTACTTCTGGTTATTCATATGAAACAGATCTGGCACTATTCCTGGAGATACAGAATGCAGCTTTATCATCAGTAGAAATAGGGTATTCAAGTGACAATGAAATACCTGTAAAGACATCCAGAATCAGCTAAGGAGTGAGAACCTTTTGGTGTTCCTGTGCTCATACTGACTCGCATATGTTTTTATGGCTTTGCTTGAAGGTTTCCCATGATACCTAGATATGCTTTAAGATGTATGACAAGTAAAGGAGCTTTACCTTTGGGCTTCATCTGGAAAACCAACAAGAAAAGAATAAAATTCTAGGATGTCAGGTAATATTCTCCAGTGACACTCAATTTTGAACTCCTCTGAGGGTGGTTTATGTGCCACCAAAACCTGTAACTGCCTAAATCAGTACATCAGTGTATACATATAGGTATATCTCAGGAACCCTTGTTATCCCAAGAATCAAGAAAAACCTTTCAGATTTTCAGCCCCTGCTGCATAGTGAGGAATGTATGTGTTTTCTAGACTGAAGTGTTACTTGCTTATTACTAAGTTTAGCTAACACCCGAGGTAACAATAATTCTTTAAGTGGTTTATCAGTTGGCCAGGATGTTTATTGCCTAAAAAACCCAAACAGTATTAGGACAATGCCAGTAGCTCAGGACATTTTACCAGATGGGAAGGGCCTGTTGAAGTTTGAATTTCAGTATTTTGAACAGCCTGGGCCTATTCTTTAGCCTCTGCTAGATCTCTTTTCCTTCATGGACACACACATTGAAGTATAGGAGTTTTCAGAGCAGTTGTTATATCTGCATTCACTGTGGTTTTCTCCTCAATCTGTCTCAGTGCTTCATATGTAAATCAAAGGATCATCTTCACATATAATGACTGCTACCTTCTGCTCACTTGTCCATAGAGGAACAGTGCACTAAGTCTCACCATTCTCTCTCTCCTTTTTCAATAAAAATTTATAGAGGAATAAAACAAATAGTGCATGCACTCCTAAGACTTACTACTTTGACTTTTATATGGGCTGCCTGTTCTGTGGGATCTCCTCACTCACTGCAGATCTGCATGAAAATCAAGAAGCATTTAGCATGGTGAAAGGAAACTGGTTGGCTGCTGCTGTCTGTCCTCCTTCATTTCCCTACATCTTGCTTCAAACTTGTGGCACAGGGCTTCCATTTACTACTTTGTTGGGATGATATTTTTTCATCTATCTCAAGCATCAGTTTCACACACCAGATCTCTAAAGGTGCTTGATCCTCTTCATGTGTTGCTCTCCAAGCGAAATTTATCTTCACTAATTCAGGTCTCAGAAGTGAGCCGAGAATCCTACAGAAATACAGGCCTTAGTCCAACTGTTGCCAAATTAGTAAGGACTTATGTGGATTAGGATCAGGTCAATTTTTCAAACTGGTGCATAGATTGAGAAGATTATAATCCAAAAATTTAAAGCTGTGCTTCATTTCACACATATAGGCAGTCTCAAGGAAATCAATGGGATTATTCATGTACATAAAGTTAAATGGACTCACAAATCTCTGTGAAGTTATGACCCAAGGGTGCAGTCTTACATTTATCTTCAATATGGATTTTAGTACTAGCGGCAATTTCATTGATGACTTAAATATGCCTGTAGATAGTAGTATCTCGTATTCATGGCTGCATGTATCTGGTTGATCAGGTCTTTAGATAATATATAGAGTGGCAGAAAAGAGAGAATTTTTTTTTCAGTCTACTTTCTTTTAGTGTTGTAGACACAACCATCTTTAAATACTTCCCTTTCCTTGCATTTTAAGTTTGAAAAGACAGAAAATATTCCTTAATATTAAATTAATCTGCTTCTTCAGTCATTCATCAGGACCCCTGATTCCACCACCCATGGTTCTTCAGTTTTTAATTAGATTATTAGTGAGAAAATACTCTCCCCCTTACCCGTGTTTGGACTAGATCATATTTGATTCTTTTATTATGCCTGGCTTAGTGTTGCCTTTCCTGTGGGAATTTCCTTTCCCTTTACCTTGGCAAATATGATCTACTCTCATGTAACTGCTTTATTTTTGACCCTTTGACACTCATGTATATTCAAGCATCTTCAATTAAGTATAACTGTGCTAAACAGAGAGCTAACCTCATATTTTTACAGCTGTATCACAATTTCTCCTCCCCAAGGATTTCAAATTGTATTTGCTACTATTCATCACTTCTCATTAAACATAAATTGGAAAAACCTTTTTTACATTTATTGCATGTCTCCTGAAGTTTACAGTTATCTGCCCTTAAATTCTGTAATCTTCACTATGTTTATTAATTCTACCTATCTTCAAAGAATTAACTGGATTCTGATGATGCTACTTCGAAGGACTCTTATCTGAAAATTTTCTGTCTTCAACATGATAATTCTGTAAACCTGAAAGATAATTTTTCTTAATTAGTTTCTTAATTAATACTGATTCTCCACTCTGCCATTGCGTCCCAACACAGTATAGCTCTACAGACGTCAGTAAAATCGTGCTGATATGGAAATGTTGTAAAAGTAGTGGAAGTGATCACAGCAATTTAAATCATATTGATTGGAACCATGAGTCTGCTTTTGCTTCATGAGTTCTACAAAAAATGGCACGTATTAGCTAACAGCAGTAGAATTATATTGGTCCAATACCTGTATAAGATCAGAATCAATCATTACATAATATGGTCAGAGAGATGGAAGCTGGAAAAAATGCAATTGTTCAAATTTCCAATTGTCCAGCAATCACTGTGTATTGCTCTGAAAAACACGTAGCAGCTGTAACCTGAATTTAACTAATTAACAGATCCCTACAAATAAAAATAAAAATAAAAAGAAAAAGAAAAATATGAAAAAAAAAGAAGAAAAAAAAAGAAAGAAAAAAAGAAAGAAAAATAAAGAAAAAGAGAAAAAGAAAAAGAATTTAAAAAGAAAGAGAGAAATTAAACAAAT
Source organism: Arenaria interpres (assembly GCA_013399435.1). Taxonomy (NCBI): domain Eukaryota; kingdom Metazoa; phylum Chordata; class Aves; order Charadriiformes; family Scolopacidae; genus Arenaria; species Arenaria interpres. Next base: position 97,754 of record VXAK01012496.1, on the reverse strand, counting down.
TGATCAGGGACAAAACCCCCAGCTCTTTATAACAGCACAATTAAGCCTGATTAACAGTTCAAATAACACAGTTCAACAAGACTCAAGCCCATAAAAGCTGGGAAATTAAGTCTGATGGCACATTGCTGCAATTTTGCTGTTCCTAGATAGTCTCCAAAAGCGCCCCGAATTTTAACTCCGAATTTTAAATTTAAATTAACGAATTTTAACTTTAATATTTAAACTCTCCCTCCCTCTTGGTATTGCCCAGAAAGCTGGGCACAAAGAATGGTCCTAGTATGCAGCACTTCCACCAAGCTAAAGTAAAGCTGGTGTTTGAAAGAAATGCAATGAGCTGCATTTGCTGTACACTTCGAGCACATGGTCAAAGAAGAGCTCCTTACCTACTGCACTTTACACCCTTTCATGCAGGTTTCCATCTTTACTTGCTTTTTACATCCTGCTGCCTCACAGCTGACAATCTCCCTGGTAAAAAACCTCAGACATCATTACTGAAATGGACACCAATATAGCATCAAAATGCAGTAAGCTGAACCTCTTGAAGTACCCATGCACCTGTTTCTTTTCATTCAGTAGCAGTGAAGGGCTGCTAGCCATGACCCCAAATAACCTTCCATCACAATCCAGGCACTGTCAAGGTTTTATAACCTGCCTGCCTTCACCATCCATCACTCTATTTACACCTAACTCAGTGAATGCAACCTAATTATAGTAGGCAGGTTTTTTTTTAGTAGGAATTGATACCTTCTGGGTTGGAAGAACAGAGTTATGGTTCATGGAATGGTTCATGGATATAATGTTGCGCTTCCCTGTTTTCAGAAAGCCTAATTTGAATTACTCTAGCTGCTAAGTCCCTAAGTTAATGCAAAAGGAAGGAGAGAGTGAGTTTATTTACTTCTTAGGAGAAAAAAGAGAAAGATAGACTGTGGAAGAGACTAGGATTTAGAAGACACCATGATTCAGAAGATAGGTTAATGCTTGGTTTTACTGTAGCCTTTTTGTAGCTTGCATCATTTACCTTCATCAAGTCACTCAGACCTTCAAGGTCACCATGACCTGTCTTCTGCCTGTTTCTTATGTCTGCTGCTGAGAAGAAAATGTAATTTCTACCCTTCACAGTTAGTTCATGGTTCAAAATTTGTTTTAGGATCTCAGTGAAATTTTAATCTGACCAAAAAAAACCTCTGAAAACTGTCAAGTAAGAAACAGTCCAGTTTAACGTAGTTAATGCCAAATGCGTGTTTCCAAAAATAATCAGTAGAATCACATTAGGAGTTGTGTTCATCTCACATAGCTTCAGACATATAGGTATGGCATTTAGGGCACACTGGCTGCCAAGACTGGTTCTGTGGCTGATGAAGAGGATACCTAAAGAGGCAGCTCATCCCATTTTCCTGGGATGAAGGAATACATTCCTGGACATGGTGCTTCTTCAGCCACAATGGGTGCCTAGATATCTAGCACTGACTGGATACCTGTAAGGCATCAAAGTGAAATAATGTATAATCTACACCAAGAGACCTTAAAAATCTTGTGAAATGAGCCGACTGGAAAATGAAACCCCCACATTTTGATGTTATGTAAAGGAACAGGAAAAATTGAGGGTTTTTTCTAAATTCTAAATGCCATGGACTTGCTTATTTTTTTTTAAATAAATGCTACTTCTTTTTCAGTCAGGCTGCCAGAAAAGTGTTTGACAACATTTTTTAGCCAGTTCTGCTTATAGCCATATATGTTGGCTTGGTAAAGGTCTCTGGTCTTTTCATGCTCAGCACTTGAAGAATTTCTAGTCCCAGGAGGGCTATTGTCCAGCAGGGTTTGTAAAGCACTCTGGTCAGCCAGACAATGATAACTAATTTATAAGGTGTGAACTTACGAATTTCTATAAGAGCACGGTTTACATGTGGAAGCTCACAAGCACCAAAGAAACCACTTCTTGTGCTCAGTAGAAATTCTATCATGATTAACTTTTTACTGCTAAAATGTTACATATTGGACTTCTTGAGCACTTAATGACACATATAATTATATCCATATTATTTTCTCTCCAAGTGTCTAATAATATTTAGTGTTCCACAGTGGGATGCAAATTTTGCTTCTTAATTTGCCAATAAATTTCAAAAAGTGTCTTCCATTTGTCAGAGAAAATTTCTGCAGCTTTAAAATACTACTGAAATTTTATGTCGTTGCTTCTTTAAGCAATTTTTGGATGCTATAATGAGCCAGGGAGGCAGATGACTAGAAATTTCAGGAAAGAAGCTCACATTGTACAAACTTCTCTGACTCATTCTCATATTAGACTGTAGTTAAGGTTTAATGCACTCTGCTTCTCTTTGCAATGCCAGCTGTATTACTGTTTTAAACAACTATTTCATAAATCTATCTAGCACCAATGTGCTATGAATCATTTAACAATGTTGTTTGCAAGATTACTTTCATCTTCCTCATGTGTTGCTGTAGTAAGTTTCCACTGTAATAATGTGGATGTAGCCACAACTACATCCTTAAGTGGAAATTCATTACACAAACTGAGTGGAGATATCTGCAAACAGAGCTTAGCTTTTGCACTTGTTGACTCTTAACGTTTAATAGGTTCTGACAACACGGTCAGCCAAGTGCAATCCAGAAAAGCCACCCCTTTGACTCTTAGTGTTAAAAAAAAATAAATTGGCGGTAGTAGCATGTCAATTCAGACAGCTAGGGACAGAACCTGGAGTTAAAAGTACCTGTGGAATTTATTCAGATAATGATTCTGTAAGTGCCAGAATCCTGCCACAATAAAAACCCGACAGATCACCACTTTTGTGGATGCTTCTTTACAGCTCCAAAATCCAAGCAATGGTATGACTAAATCTCTTTGAATGCACAGAGGAGGAAATCTGGAATAGGGATAGTAGCAATAGAGAAATCTGTGCCTGTATAGGAGTGATCCACTGGATTACTGGTTCTGAGGTGGCCACATTTGTGTTTTATATTTGATTGGGCTACCAGCCATGAGTGTCGGCTGTGCATGAACTGCACATAGAATAAGCTATGACTGTGGGCTTTTCAGCTAAAACTTTGTCAGGTGGCTGAAGTCACAGCCATTGTAGGTAGCTGCTATTGTGTTTTGGCCTGTATTGTTTGCTCTATCTTGAAACCATCCTTTCATTTTACCCTACCGACTGGATTGCAACAAAATACCCTTCGTCAACAAGCCCAGTAAAGGCTGAGTGCTCCCATTCTTAAACCCTTGAGAAAGATCCTGAAAATTGAAGAGAAGAGATGGTGAGAAGAGAAATCAGATACAGCAAGTAAGGGAAATTATGTTGAGGCCAGAGCAATTCTATATTTTTGAAATGCTAACATGTCTATAACAGAACAAAGGATGACATAATGGCAGGTCACTTAAAGCAATGGTGGAGCTTTGCAATAATTTTCCAGGCGTTTCTTCAACTAAAAGAAAAAAAGACCAAAACAAACCACCAAATACAATCAATGCTGTAGTTGGTTAGAAATAGTGTCTTCCGTATAGTTTTCTGAACTTGAAAATTCAGTTAAAATTTAGATAATTAGAAACATTTTATCAGCCTTCTCTCCTATCAATGTTCTTATTATCTGTATAATAAGGGAGTTCATATTATGGAGTTCATATTATGGACCAGACCACACTGGGTAAATGCAGCCCTACCCTACTCCTATCATTACTGTATAAGAGAAAACATCACTCGATAAAAGCAAGGTGCTTCAATGAAACAATGCTGAGTAGCGTAGCAGATCACTGGATTCTCTGTAAGCATCACCGCAAAGGAGAGGCTAAAGGAGGGATGTGAAGAAAAGTGACAATGTTTTGCCAGAGAGAAGTCCACCAAACGGGACAAAAGTTTGAGAGAAAGGTTACTGATGGCTGTCAGCCAAAGCTGATTAATGATTTGTGGAGACTGGCATAAAGGAGAGATGGAAGAGTCAACATCTACAGGCAAATAAGAAAAGAGTATGAATGGGAATAGGGCACAAAATGCACTGAAAAAATAAAATCAGCACCTTATTTAGAAAGATAGGAAATGAAAAAGAAGATAACATTCTGAAAACAACTTCTGGGGATTGAGGAGCTCCAGAAAAGAACAAAGCCCAGCTTTCCTTCAACTCATTCCCCCCAAAAACCCAAGCAGCTTATTCCTGTGAAACAGGGGATAAAGAAATGACCCAACAGAGTATGTGTGCTCAGTGGGTAGTGCAATACAAGGGCCTGGTTTTACCCTAACAAAATGAATTTAGAGAGGGGAGCATTTGTCACTTCTGAGAAATGTAGTTCTGGGTGGAGTATCTGGTAGCAAACATTTCTTTAAGTTGGACAATTCTTCAAAACACGTTGTTTAATTATTTATGAAGTTTTAAAAAAATTCTCCACAGCCCCATTTTTTCACTTCACCTTGAAAAATTTAACATGTCTATCCAAGACTTTCTCTTAATTATTATAAGTTTGTAGCTTATAATAATAAGCTCTGTAAAATGTTGGCTTCTGCACCTTTCCTTGTAGATACTCTTCTTACTTGGGAAATGAAATATGAATATGAAATACTAACTGTTCCACTTTGCATTCTATCAAAGGATAGAGAGGACAATAAGGTTATGGTTATTTAAACTGTACAGCTTGGGCCTTTTTGTTGCATATTCATACTTTTTATCCTGGATTGTCTTATGTGATTACCAAAGTGAACAGAAAGAGAGATGTGAAATGAGGGAAATATCTTGCATTCCCTCCTATTTCTGAATTCACCTCACAAGCGTCAGAACAGTGATGTTTTGACTACACTTGGGACTTTTGAGGACTCATTCTGGGTGAGATTCACCTTTATCGCATGCATCATTTTTAGCTTCTTGCCCTATGCACTGTGTTTCCTGTGGGCTCCAAAGCTCCATTCAATGCAATGGATAGTTTGGATTTGCAAAGAATTTTTTCTAGTTTATAAGTGTTTAGTATCCTAGAGCAGAGTCATGACAGGCCTTAGTGCAGATTCTGCAGATACCAGCCAGCCTCAAACTTCAGAACAACTAAACCACGAACAGTCTGTCATAACCATGGAATTTGGAACTTTGGGTGAATGAAGGCTACATGTTTTTCGCAGGTTCTAAATCTTTGGAGCTGAAATTCTCAGAATCTCTTTTAATCAACAGACAAAGTGATTCCCAGTGAAAAAAGGTTAGGAAGAATGAAGGAAGACTTCCTCTTGTCTCTGGTCGTAATATCAATTAAGATTGTTACAAGAACCTTGGAAATTTCCTGCATCACTGGCAATTTCCATGTGTTCTTCAGAAGATGGGAACACAGAAATGACAAAAAATCCATTTAGTTCCAAAGAATTGTTTGAAACTCTGGTGTGCACTACTACTTTTTATTAGAAAAAAAAAGCTGAAAAAACATTCTTCTGATGTGTCACTCAAATTTTCCATAAATTAATATATTTCAGGTAAAAACAATACAGATAGCTAATGTTTTTGATCTGCCTCTTAACCCATAGAATTATTTTGGTGAATATTTATTAATATATTTACTGATGTAAATACTTCAGAAATACTTCATGAGTGGCCATAAAGCAAATCAAGATAGACATAATTTTTCTACTTATTAAAAAAAAAAACCAGAAAGAAAAAAAAAGAAAGCTTATTTTTCAGCTAAAACTTTTGGTACTCCTTCACTCTATGCTATTATTTAATGAAGGGAATATTTTAAATATTTCTCTCCGAAAATCTTTTAAAACCCTTTTTTCATATTTCAGATCTTTCTTATGAAAACCTCAAAATTTGTATGTGTGTCTCCAAAGTAATAATAATAATAAAAGACATAAAATTGTAGAAAGAAAATTTTGAATTTAAAATATTTCTAAAAGTCTCTTTAAGCTTCTACTCAGAAAATTCTATGTCTGCTAAAAATTTTCATTTGAGGTGTACTTTTCAGCAAAGCACGCTTGTATTCATATCAACCTTGTGTACCCTATGTTGAGTTGTATGTAACCCAAAGGATTAGGGTGTCAGATTTAACATTCAAATGGACTCTGTGTCATGGCCTTCTTTCATACTGTTTTCTTGTCTAAGGTTTCTATTCTGAATTTGAATATGGCATGCCCAGATTCCTTCTTATAAATATCATCAAGAAACATTAATAACTGTTAAAATACCCTGAATTCAGACAAACTAGTAGGATGGAATGGATTCTTAAATTTATATTAAGTTTTAGCACTGATCACTCTCCGTAGGCTAGGATAGGCATTGGATTAATTTCAGTGGCACTGCTTTTAATGTAAAACAGTGGGTAAACAAAGACAGGTGTCCATGTGCAATGACTCAGTACAGGTATTATACTGCATTTTTCTGCAATCTGCCTGTAATTTTTGCACAGTGGTTATTGACTTAAGTAGAACAATAGTCAAAGAGGTCCTTACTAAGTTAGAAGTTGTTGAGTTCTTAAGGAAAATGTGTGATACTATTTAATATTAAAGGAATCATAGAATCATAGAATGGTTGGGATTGGAAGTGACCTTAAAGATCATCTTGTTCCAACCCCCCTGCCCTGGGCACAGATACCTCCCACTAGACCAGGTTGCTCAAAGCCCCATCCAGCCTGGCCTCAAACATTTCTAGGGAAAAGGCATCCACAACTTCTCTGGGCAACCTGTTCCAGTGTCTCACCACCCGTACAGTAAAGAATTTCTTCGTAATATCTAATCTAAATCTACCCTATTTCAGTTTAAACCACTACCCCTTGTCCTATCACTACAGTCCCTGATAAAGAGTCCTTCCTCATCTCTCCTGTAGGCCCTCTTCAGGTACTGGAAAGCTGTTAAAAGGTCTCCCTGGAGCCTTCTCTTCTCCTGGCTGAACAATCCCAATTCTCTCAGCCTGTCTTCATAGGAGAGGGGCTGCAGTCCTCTGATCATCTTCATGGCCTTCCTCTGGTCTCGTTCCAACAGGTCCATGTCCTTCCTGCGCTGAGGACTCCAGAGCTGGACACAGTACTCCAGGTGGGGTCTCACGAGCGCAGAGTAGAGGGGCAGAATCACCTCCTTCGACTTCCTTCTTTAGATGCAGTGAAGGATACGGTTGACTTTCTGGGCTGTGAGTGCCCATTGCTGACTCATGTTGAGCTTCTTATCCACCAACCAGAATGACAATCTGCTGAAGAAGATGATTCTGCGAACCAGTACTCTTGTCTTTCTGTAAAAGTAGCTACAACCTGTGCTCACTCCTCAAGTCCGACTGCCATTCAACTGTGTAAGCTAGTGCAAAACACTCAGTTACACACCATAAATGTATAAAGTACAGCAGCATCACATCACTTCTGAATTTGGAACTGGTAAGAGCTGCTAGCAGCCCTTTTCCATGTTCCCTAGGCACAGTGATGTTGGAGTTGCTTTTTAAAGTTTTAAACAAATGTTTAATAAAAATAGAAGAATTTTAAAAAATAGAAACAGGGCAAGAATGCAGCCAAAGCTAACAACAAGGTCCTCGTCAGCTCAGTTTATCCTATACTTGCTTTTTGCAAGTGAGAAGAGCTGTATACCTTATCTAGAAAGCCTGCCTAGCAAGAAAGATTTCTAAGAACAGTGTTTCCTCGCAGCTTCCTCAAACAAACCTGGCTGCAGTTTTCCCTGTGGGATGTAAAATAAGTTTAGGCATTGCCAAATAGGACTAACAGTGCCGTATGTTGCATCATGTGTCTAGTATTTATCTTCTCCAAAGCTCAGAGACTGGATTCTGATTCAGAAGTCAATGGAAAAATGCCACTGATGTCTGCAAGTGCAAGGACGTTCTACCTGAAGGGAGAGTGAGTTCTCTAGTTGTATGTGAAAAATTCCAGCCAGCAATAAAATGAATATACTCCAGGGACAATAGCAGCAAATATCAATTCAGTGATTTAAGATAGTAAGGAAACCTGTGTGTCAAGCACAACAAATGCAATATGCCTGAGAGGAAAAATTACTTCCATCAGCTGAAAAAGGGCAATTAGATCAGATGACAGCAATTCTACTAGTTGAAGGTGACAATGGTGCACGTGAAGTTTGACATAATAATACAATTTAATCACTTATCTGATTCTTTATTTTGTCATTTCAGGTTGGATTTGGTACGTAAGTTAAGTTTCTAATATTGACAGCTTTGTAAACTCACTTGACAAAGCCTTACTAACTTCCAGGAAGCAAAACTGATTTACATGAACCAAGGTGGTGGCCTAGACTTTTGCAATGTGTTCACATAACTTTATTCCTGCACATCTGCAGTTTTTGTCTGCCTGTCCATGTTACACAGCAAATGGCTTTCAAGTCCCCAAATAAAGGTTTATTGAGAGTACCACAGAAAGATTTATTAACTTAGAGCTTGAATTTGAAAATGTTAACCACGGACTACCCAAATGAAATCAGTAGAACTGCATCAATTTAGAGCAGTGAAAAAATCTGACAGTGACTTTTTTTTAAAAATGCTCCATTTTTTTTTTCCATTGAGAGGTCTCTGTTTTCTGAGTCTACTTCTTCCTTTAAATATAAATTATCTTAGGACTGCACAGTAGAGAGTTCTTTTATGTTACAGAGACTGAACTTATTTTTCTTTTCTTCTTTTTTTTTTTTTTAATTCAAAGTACAAAGCCTGAAGTGCTAAACTTTATGAGGCTTATAATAGGTCCTTGGTCTGAAAAAGTGGTAAGGAATAAAAATAATTAATAATCATCTAATACCAAGCACTTATGTCATGCCTTTCATCTGAGGAAGTCAAACGGCTTTATAAACAGCAACGAATTAATGGAGGAGTGTTTTGCCACAGGCAAAAAAACGAAACAAGAAACCATCCCTTTGCTCCCTGCTGCCTCCTGAACTCCACAAAGGCAATAATTCTGTGAGTGAAAATTATACTGCTTTTTAGTTCTTATTTCTTAGCACTTCTGGAAACCTGGATTGTGCTGTTCCTCCACACAAAGTCTTTCAGTACACAAGGAGCCACGTTCATCCTAGTGAGGACTAAGGGCAATCATGGCAGCAGCTTTCAAGTATAAAAATATTACCGCGAAGAAGAAAGACACAGCCTGTTCTCCCTGGGCATTGTGACCAGGATGAAAAATAACTGTAACATGTAACCAAGACTTCAAATACAGCAAGGTGGAACACTGTTGAAACAATGATGAGCTGTAGGACAGCTAAGCCCTGAAATAGACTGAATTTACTGTGAAGCCTCCACTATGGGAAGTTCTTCAGATTAGACAAATATCTCTCGCGTGGTGTTACTGGCATTAATAATCTGGCCTTTGAGCAGGGGAATGGTTCAGGTGGCTTGCTGAAGACTCATTGGCCTGCATGGCCAATGCTTTCTATGAATCAGTTTTTAGTTTAGGACAACAGTGAGTTTTGCTTCCAAGGTCAGATTCAACACAAGAACTCTAGACACCGCAATCCTCCAATTTCACAGTCCTGAAGTAAAGTGGATGAGAATTAGATGCTAAATTAATGGATGGGGATTTGGGGACATCTGTAAATGTCCTTACAAAAGTGCTTAAGAAAAGCAGAAACATTTTTTAAAATGTTGAATGAGGTTGTCATAGAATCACAGAATCACAGAATGATACGGGGTTAGAAGGGACCTATGGAGATCATCTAGTCCAACCCCCCTGCCAAAGCAAGTCCACCTAGAGCAGGTTGCACAGGAACTTGTCCAGGCAGGTTTTGAATGTCTCCAGAGAAGGAGACTCCACCACCTCTCTGGGCAGCCTATTCCAGGTTATATTTAATTATAAAGCAGAACAGTGCCTAAGTTTTTGAAACAGACAGTTTTCAGTTAATAGTTTAACAGAAAGACTCAGCATATTGTGTCTATGCATCTTCCAACAAACAGTTAGTCAATGGAGTATTCAGCACGTTTTGTCCAGTATCCTAGCAAAGGGAAAGAAGTCAAACCCTGGGAGATGTACCAGACTCATGTACCGATGTTTCCCTCTTGCGTAGTCATGAAAACAAAACCACCAGTGTCACAGAAGTGTGACTTTGTTGCTCTAAGTTCAGGGAAAGTAAAGTGAGTTTTGCTTATTCATTCCCTCCATCTCTAGTGAGGCTCTTTTACAGGTAGACAGTGGTCATCTTGGTAATGCTAGACAGTGAAACTTTAGGTATAGTTTTTGCTTGAGATAATATATACCTAAAGCATTGCATGCAGCTAACCACATTGTTAGAGTTTTTCAGGTGGTTCTCTTGAAAACAAAGATCTAAATTATGCCTAATAAGCCATTTAGACTCTGCTGAAGTTGGGGGTGTGTGTGGATATAGTGTCTCTTCATTGTATCTGATCTGTGTTCTATACACCACACACTTTAGAAAAGAAGAAAAAATAGAACAGTACAGGGAAGGAAAATAGGGCAGGAAATGTTGGACATAGCAAAAAAGCTGTTACTGTTTTGCTAAACAGGAAAGAAGTAAGACATGACATTATTCTACTTGGGTAAATATACAGGATTCAATCTAAAGGACCCCAGTTCTTTTCCTCCAGTCTGCTTAGAGAAGGGCAATGTGGCAGGAGACTAACTTAAATGTGTCACTGCAGAGTATGTGTGTACCTAACCTGTCAGGGACCAAGAGAGTGCAATGCCTTGTGTACCCTGCATAGAGTGAGGTGTTTATCCAAGTACCTCTCATTTCCTCTAAAGCTCTTTAACTAACTAAGGTGACAGAATAACAGTTTTCCACAGAATGGTTTGGAGAATTATTGTAAGACAGACAGTTGATCTGAATCATCCGCTGGGGGAGTCTTTCTTTTCACTGATTGCAGAAGAAGTCTGAGGTTACCTTCCTATTTTGAACACCTGAACAAGGGAAATGCCCTAAATATAAAAAGTTATCAGTGTGGCTGTAAGCATGAAATATTACAAACAAATTTTCTACCATAGAATTAAAAGAATTAGATAGATCCATCTAGAGTTTTTGCTCCCAGATTTGATGAGTACAATATGCAAGGGAGTATTAAAGATATGAATAGAAACTCACTTTGTCAGATGTTTTTTTTAGATTTTGTGTTGAGTCCTGTAGATGCATTGAATACTTCAACTGCATGTGATGTCTTACAGACCTTTTGTAGTTTCATGAGTCAAGAGGCATGTGGGTACAGGAAGTTACCAGGAGGGTCACTAGCACCTGGGCTTTGCAGTAGATTCACAAATAATCCGGAAGTGAAAAGACTGACTGGGAAAAATGTTGAAATGAAGTTTTGACAAATGCAAAATATTGTACATGAGAAAAATTATATTCAGGATTCATAAATCAAGGTAGGTTCTTTCTTGTTGTGACTGGTATCCTCTGCTCCTGACTCCAGGTAAGATACTTGGGTGACACTGCTTTGATCTTCAAAGCATCAGAGAGCACTGAGAAGGCAATAGAAATCTTTGTTATGCCACTGCTTATGCAGCTGATATACTGTGCACAGTTCAAACCGCTGCACCTCAGGAGGATCTCCACAAGGACTAGGACAGGTCTGGAGAATGGCTTCCACATGTGTAAAGACTAAACAGACTACAACTCTTCAGCTTGGAAAACAGATGTCAGAAGGGAGTTATGATTGAGATCTATAAACTAATGAATGATGTGAATAAGGTGACTGGGGAATGATCATTCATCACTTCTTATAGAAGAACTCAGGAATACCAGAGGCACAACTCAAAAGAAAAGTATGAAATGCTTTTGCAAACAATGTACAATCAAATTACAGAATTCAGTATCACAGAAGATTATGTCCACCAAATATTTAGACACACTTAAAAAGGCATAAAAGAAATTCCTGAAGGCTAGGCAGATATTAAACACCATCATACAGATGCAACCTCTAGATCAGGAAGTTTTTGCTTATGATTGCAAAATAATACAGCATCTCAGAGTAGAGATTACTATACACATCCCTGTATTTAAACTTTTTCACTGTATATTGGGCCAGAGGGATCTTTGGTCTCTCCTAGCACATCATATCTCATGTTTCATTAATATCTACCATCTAATGTCTATTAGCAACTTCTGGGCTTAACTGATGCTTGAAGACTGATTTACCTATTTTTTTTAGAGAGTATATTTTATTTGTTGAGGAATAATCAATAACCTTTTATAGATTTCATTAATCTTTAAAAATTCCATGAAACCTTGTATGAAAATACTTTATCAGGTAAATCCTCCTTTCTGAACATGTATCTGTCTTTAAAGGACTTTTAGAGTAGGTTAAATCATAATGCAATAGCAGGACCACTAATATATTTTTACTGCAAGTTAAAGTTGTGATTCAGGAAATTGTTTCCTCAGTAGATAAAGTTACCATTAACAGTTACACACCAGAAATTACATCTACCGTTTTATGGGCTATACCCGAGACAAAGAAAAAGCAAAGTCATTGCCATGGCAAAATATTACATTAAAAATAGACAGGAATGCATTAAACAATTAGACTGTAAACTGAAAGACCTGAAGTCAGTTCAGAAGAAATTACCTAGTATTATAGTCTGAAAAAAATGTCAAAACAATCATGTTTTGACATGATTGAACAGACTGAACAGGAACTCAGTTTTCTTATGATTGTGCTTTGACAAGTGATGTGGCTGATGCTCAGCATCACTTTCTTTTAAAAGACCCAAAGCAGGGGTAAGAGTAAGTCATTTAGTAAGTGTATTGCAGTTTCTGATCTAGAGGCATATGATCTGGTATTTTCAGTATCATTTTACACAAATGGGGCCACCACATGGCCCAGAACAGAACAAGAACTAGGTGTCCTGAAAAATGTGATCCAAGGAAGATCTTCAGCATGTTGCATCTGCAAAAATGCAGCTTTAAACAACTGCAGGCACAAAACCACATGAGCAAAAATGGAAGGAAAATTTATAATCCTTTAGAAATAAAAAGAAAGATGCTGAGACTGGCTCATGCCATTTGATGCTCCTAGCATTGTACAAGTTGTTTTGAACAAGATCCACATTGGTACTAAGAATCTTTGCTAGTGTGAAACCAGCATCTTGCAGCTATGCCAGAAAGGAAAGAGATGTATGAGGGAGGGGACGGGCATAGGAAGAATTTGGTTGCATGTCACATTCTAAGTTATATCACATGGTTAAGCAGCAATTTCTCAGATGACCTCTGAAGTCAGAGTGAGTTGGAGCTGGCTAAATGAGTTAGAAATTAGAAATAAGGCAACAGAATAAGCTTACGTAAAAACTGATTCAGCTTTCAAGCCAAACCAAGCTCCTTTATAAAGTACTTAAAATGTAACTGGAACTCACAAGGAAATAAAAATACACCAAGAAGTAATATACAAAAAGAAAAAGGAATTTAATATTTTTTAGCAATTTGAATATCATTAGTGTTATAATTTCCCTATTTCCCAGGCTCTTGTAATTATTAAGGGAATATCACTTCCATGAACATTCATTCCTTTAGTTTATGGAAGACACATCAAAACCTAATATGTCAAATCTAGCAGATATGTCCTTTTCACACATGCAAAATGTACAAAGCCTTGTGAGCACTTGCACAATGATTTATCTTTACTCATATGAGTAATCCTAAGGGGTTTGAGGGAATTACTTTAGGGAGTAAAGTTAAGCCCTGTGTGTTTGGATGGGACAGGAAAGTTTTAAACATCCTGCACATAAGGTAAGATACCATTGCTTATAGCAATCCTTAGGAAAATTAGTCATTTCAATCATTTTTCTTAATGTATTCCAGCTGCACAGCATTTAGACATATTTACAAAGCTGCAGTTAGGTTCCTTTGTTGATTGCTGGAATCTCAGTATACAAACGTACCAGAGACAAACTGGATGGAGTTCAGAGGGAAAAAACAATGTTGATCAAGGAGCTGGGGGAACTGACACATAGCAAAGAGATAGCTAGCTTAAGTAAAAGTTGACTAAGGCAGAGGGAATGGCTGTCTGAAAGCACAGAATATACGAAACAGAGAATGAAGCATAATTCAGGATGCTATGATTGACGGGAGCATTCCACAGAAACCGAAGTCAACCAGGTTTTCTATTGCTTTCACTGTGTTATCCAGAGAAATCCAAGGTCTTCCAGAGATACACTTTGGATAAATACATGTTTTGGTGAAGTTTCCTTACAAACAAACCTGCAATGGTGTATCATTTAATTAAGACGTGAATCCTGTTATTTTCTTTTTGACTATTGAAAAACCCATTTTAACAATTGACTTTCAGATAATTTTTTTCTCTTTTTTCTCTTCTATATTTTTGCACTTGCAGTCTGCATCAAAAAATTGCATTTGGGGAGACAAAAAAACTAAAACAAGCAGAAAGTTCAAGCTGCTTTTTTCCTCAGGTTAAACAGAAATTAGTGAAAAAGTCAACACTCACACACAAAGGAAAAATAGGACGTACACAGGAAAGCCCTGGAAATTGTATAAAAAACCCCCATATTTTCTTACTCCTTTCAGTGGAATAGTTTTGATTTCAATGAGATTTTCTCTTTCCAATTTTTGTGGATTCAATTTTTGCTCTACTCTAAGCAGACTTCCAAAACTATGATACTATTCGAGCGGGCTGAGAACAGATTTGGACTTTTTAGTCAAAATCTGCTCCCAGATATCCATCAGTTGTGATGGGAAAAGGACTCAGCACATCATTGATTACCTTGCACACCTAGCTATATATACTTCCTGCCCAATCCGTTAGGGAAAGAGAAGCAATGCTTTGCCTGTACCATATTCCACATGATGTCCAATATCTAGGAAGTGATATACTAGGTTAGATGGATCTATTTTCCTTCCCACACCACGCTGCCCAGCAAGCAGTGGGGAAAGAGTAAAATACAAGGAGACTGTAGTCATCGCATTCAGTGAGTGCCTTATATCAATATCTGACTTGGTTTATGCAGACCAGTGCTCTACTTGCTCCTGGCCATCAGCAGAAGCTTCAACACCGCCAAGCAGAGTGACTAGAACTGCCATAGGAAACCATGATGTGATTCCGTTACAAGGTGTAGGCCTGTAAGATCAATTCACTATTCAATATTTTTGAAAATGATTTGTTCCCTGAAAAAATTGTGGTCCAGTAATAACACAGACAACAGCATGCACAGGAAAATTAAAAACATAAAAGGCAAATTAGATTTAAAACCCAAACAATTTAGTAACAGAGATGTCTGCCTTTGCTTAGAAAAGGAGTTGTCAGGCAGCGATTTTATTGTTTTGAAGCACATCAAGCCTCTTTTTTAAAATGCAATTTATACAAAGTAACAAAATGTGTCTGCCATACAGTATTCTCAGCCTCTCTACCCACTCAACCTCCTCTCTCCAAGGCTAAGTGGATCTTACAGCTCTAGAAGAGCTTTGGCTGTTACGTGGTGGGTGATAAAGCTAATGAAAAAATCTAAGCTTGATACGTGCCTACAGCCTGCAGGAGTGGTGCTGGCCAAAAAGTTCCTCCAGTTGCAGACAAGCAATTCAAGCTAGGAGGAATTCCTTCCTGTGGCTGAATGTCAAGACTGAACTCTTCCCTGGGTAGCACCTTCCGCAAGCTACTAGCTCAAAGGCATCGCAGTTTCATTACAGCTTTGCAGCATTTACAGAGAATTTAATTACTTTCCTGTCCCAGTCCCTGTTTTCAGATTTGTTTAATCATTTGTGTCTCTGTTTCTAATGGGGATTTCAGTTCCAAAATGGGCTTGAAGCCAGAGATGTAAATGGAGGGCACGATATATTGCTTCCTGAAAGATGACATGGGTTAGAAGAGAGGAGCAGAGCACAGAAGGGGAAAGGAGGAGGGGTAACGTGGGAAAAAATACATTCTTAAGATTCAGAACACACCAACAGAAGAAGACAGATGATCCTCCTGGGCAGTTAGCAGACTAATCAAGATTAATAAAAAAAACTCTTAAAGGAGACCTTCAACAGAGATAAAATGACTCAGGTGGAGGAGCTGAAAGGAAGAGATCTGGAGAGTGAAGTGGGAGGAAAGTGAGATGCCCAGGGCAGCCATTAAATCAAGATAGCTGGATTTGTAGCACGAAAGCTAAGTAAAGAGAAAGGTAATTCTTGACAGACAGGGTGGCCCTTCTGAAGGTTACAAGAATGCAATTCAGGAGGTCTTAGCCCTCCTGGAGATGAACAGTTTCCAACATGCTAGGCCAAGATACAATGATACAGAGTCAGCATTGGGTGTCTTTACTGAGCAGATCTTCCAGCAGCATTTATGCCTGCCTGCAGACCACCTGCTGCTGGTACAAATGACCTATCCTACAAGAAAAAAAGGGGTCAGAGATTGAAAGCTAACCTCTGGACTAGTTTTTCATCAGATCTATTTTTTTTTCCCCCACTCTGAATTCCCTTTCTTTAGAACCATTGGACAGAGGTTTTTCCAGGGTCATTGAGCCCTGACTACCGCAGTCTCAGGCAACATCATGCAATCTCAGCAACAATCCCATGGAACTCTACCTTAAAATGAGTTTGGATTATTGCCTCACTTCCCCTTTGCTCCTGCTGAACAGCTGTTGCAAGAACCTCTGTCCTTGAAAACTTAGGAATGCTTCTCAAATTTCCAGCCTAGACGTATTCCTGTCCAGGTTATACCCATTTGTTCTTGGGCCAATGTTTTCATTTAGTTTAATCACTCTTCGCCCTCCTTAGTGTTTACTTAATTGCTTCTATCTGCTTGATTTAAGAGCTTGTTATGAAGTGGTTTTAGCTGTCTTTTGGTTTGTTTCTAACTAGACTGTACAACGCCCCAAGGGGTTTGGCAGGGTCTTTCTGTTGTCATAATTCTCCGATTATTCTTAATCCCATGAGCCATTCCTCTATCAGGGATGGTTTTGAGGTAATTAGAAACAGTGCTATCATGGTGTCACTACTTGGACCAGGTTACTAAACCAAGAATATTTTGTTAACCAAAACCCAGTCCCATTTACAGCTGTGAAAATTCAGAATGCAGACTCATTGGGGTCTATGGGGTCCCATCAGAATGATGCTAAGACATTTTTCAGTTTAGACCAACTGAGCTACTTCCTAGTCCAAGTAATAATTGGACACTGTTCAAATGGCTAGGGATATTACTCAAATGTGACTGGGGTCTAAGTGTTAGCTTTCAACAGATACTCTCAGAAATAAAAAATATTTCATTGATAATATTCCTGCAACTGTTTAAAGATTTATATAAATAAATGCACACTTAGACCTCTTGGTGTGTACAAGAAGACACTGCTCTTTTCTCTCTCCAATATATTGCGATTTCTTTACCAAGCAGGCTTTGTACGAGAAGATAAATATTGTCCCTCCTCTTCACCCACGTTTTGAAATGTAGTTCCTACAGCTAGATGGAGATGTCTCTTACAGTGTGAGTACCTAACCAAAACGCAGTTCAATTGAAGTATTTTACATGTGGAAAGCATCCCACACACAGTGAGTGCCCTGTTGACTCCTTTTTGTTGGGACCCTGCAGCCTGACTGCACTCAGCTATGCAGCATCAGCAGGTGAGAGATAGCTCTAAGCTTTCCATGTACCTGTTTTGCTACCTCTGAGCCATCAGACAGCATATGTATTTGATTTATTTAATGAATGGAAGTCAAATTATAAAGCAGAAGAAATCACCGAAGTGTAAATTTATGGGCCCCCTGAGATCACACATTGACAGGGATTAGTGGTAGGAGTTAATGTTGTGGCAGTAGCAAAGATATAAGGAAGAAGGTGTATACCTGCAGCCTTTCTGTGACTCTGGGACAGAGGGGCGGACAGGGCTGAGGATGTGTTAGCAGCAGCAGAGGCTGTCGGCAACGGCTTGCAAGCAAGGATCTCCTTGAGTCCAGGATGTTATGACAAGTGAAATACAGAGACTTGGATAAAATGTCCAGCGTGTTCTGACAGCAGCCTGTCCCACTGTTTGGATATAACATGAAAAACTGAGTCATAAAGGACTGAAGCTATACAGTGCAACTTTGTGCCCATTTTTGGCTACATCTTGAATTACAAAAATTACAATGACTTCTTAGAAAGGAAAGCCTTGCCTTTCTACTAATACGTTGCAATATTCCTGGAAGGGAGCCAATGTGTCAATTTAAGTACCCTCCGAAAGTGCGAGGGACTGTGATATTTCCAAGTCACAATGCCAGCTCGAGCCCTTCTGGAATGTGTGCTAAAGTCTTTCCACCGAGAAGAATGCCTTGCATTAAGCGTGTCATCCACAGGCTGGCCCTCTGCTCCCTATCCAGCCCTGGAGTCTCAGCTTTAACCTTCATTCCCGTATCCCGTTTCCCAGCCCCATGGAAAAAAATGCCATGGAAACACCCACCGTCCTCCTTTTACATGTAAACGA
Organism: Arenaria interpres; assembly: GCA_013399435.1. NCBI lineage: Eukaryota > Metazoa > Chordata > Aves > Charadriiformes > Scolopacidae > Arenaria > Arenaria interpres. Next base: position 79,453 of record VXAK01012496.1, on the reverse strand, counting down.
GAAATGAAAAATTTTCATGGCTGGCTGTTGAACAAGAACAAGACAACCCTGCGTGGGGAATTCTAATGCCACATTTTTTCCATAACCTGGATGCTGTTGAATATATGCAGATTGTACGCATCAGTAGAGTTTACAATTTGTAGGTAACTAAGGACCCAGCCATGCAGAGGCGTTCATGACTATGCAAAGGTCCAAGCAAAGACTGAGCTGTCCCAATGGAAAGCAGTAGAAGTTTTGTCTGGGTACAACTTGTTTCAGAAAGACCGTCTGAGACAGGATATCTCTGTCGACAAGAGTATCTCCAGACTTGTGTTACTTCCATTGATACATCAGGTATCTAGAAATCCAGCTAACCATAATGCATTTGTAACTTAATGGAAATAAAAGGTCAGCCCATTTTAAGGCCCGACTGATTGAAACTCAAGTCCTTAGAAGAATATAATTGGATATATTTTCAAACAAAACTGAAATTTTTATGAGGTCAAACTTCCAACAATTCCTGACTTGGACATTAAGAAATTTAATCTACTTCATATATTCTTTAAATACAGCAAGATATTAGTCTGTGTCTTGACTTCTTTAGGCCTCAAATATTTTCCAGTTTTTTTCAAAAACATTGTAACCAAGGTGTGTGTGTGACAGAATAAAACGAAAGAAAGCATAAATGAAAAATCTCATTGCAAGTACACAGCAAGGAGATATTACACTTTTTCTGTGAAAGGCAATTGCCCTTTCAGATCACAGAGATGGAAAGGCACAAAGAAACTAAGTGGAAGTAATCAAATCAAACCACCATCACAAACGATTTTTCTGCAATCTCTCAATATCCAAGCTGATCCTTGACCACTGTCATTACAAGCTCTGCTGATTACCTTTATTTCAGTTTCTGTGGCATTCTGGGTGTTTATTATAGTAAGAAAAAGAATTTTAGAATGTCTTCATTCACAATCGGTTTTTTAAACGATATATTAAAACTCAGTTTATAATTTTAAAATTTTTTAATAGTTTTCTTTGTCAGTGTTGTAAGGTCAGTAATTACAGAAGAGAAGAGAACCTCAATCATTTTTTTTTTATCTAGATCTTTCTTTTTAAAACAGATTTGGGCAGGAAATTATTTTGCTACCCCTACAGTTCAGTGTAAAACAATAAGTAAACAAAAAACCAAAAAAGCCCCAAACCCTACTTGGTATTATGGGAGCAGTTGTTCAGATTTTTCTTGATTAAGCTCACTGACTTCAGTGTGGGATACTCACATGAAAACAGGAGTCCTTAATCTGAACTCTGTGCATCTCCCGCACTCCAGGAGGGTCCTCTAACTAATGGGTTATGGGCTGTATTGCATGTTTTGGTCATTTTGATTGCACTCCTGTTATATCTTAAAGACAGTCACTAGCAAACTGCTTTTTTAACTATAAAAATTGAAATGTTCATTGTATCTTACTGCTCTAGGATTTGGCAACGAACTTGTAAAGAACTCCTGTTTGAAAGTAGAGTATACAGTTGTAGGATCAAGGTTTCTAACATACATAGAGAAACAACACCTGTTTCATTAGGCAGTTTCATAAGTCTTGCTGCCAGAACATCATAGATTTGAAAAAAAAAATAATACAGGCTATCACAACTTAATAGCAATGGGAAATTCACAGGAACTTTACATTGGTGTGAAATTATTAGATAGGTAGAAGTTTTCTAGGAAAATTGGACTAATAATCCTAATCTTGTAAAAAGTATCAGTTCAATGACCCATTTCCCTCCCCGGAAGGCCCACATACACACTATGTCAAAGAGTGCTCATTTGCATCTTGAGTATAGATGTTTTGAGATATGAAACATAAGACCCACCACGGTCAACGTCATGATATCTTATCCCCTACTTTGTCATCATTTTAGCATTGTTTTCAAGGGTTTATTGTCACTTACAACCAATAGGCCTTGTTCTTTAGTGGTCTGGGTTTTTTTCCTTTTGCTTTAAAAAAATGTTTGGAGAGAGAAAGAATACCGTGGAGCTCCTATACCAGGAGTGTCCTAGAGCTCCTATACCATTAGAGGTGCCCATAATAAACACAGAGGTTATTTAGGTAAGATGAGGAAAGACACAGTTCTTGCTTGGTTCCCAAATTTCAAACCTTGAATCCTGGTCAGCTAAGTCCCACCTGGAAACGTGTTGGGTAAAAGGGGTCTTTGTAAATCTAATCAGTCATTTTTCTCCTTAGATCTACTTTTTATAATATGGGGATAAAACATAATGCTATACAGGGTTTTGCACATACGGCCCAGAAGAACTGAGGGGTAACAGTTTTAAATTGGAAGAGGAGAGATTTAGATTAGATACCAGAAAGAAATTTTTTACTGTGAGGGTGGTGAGAGCCTGGCCCAGGTTGCCCAGAGAAGCTGTGGCTGCCCCATCCCTGGAGGGGTTCAAGGCCAGGCTGGATGGGGCTTGGAGCAACCTGGTCTGGTGGGAGGTGTCCCTGCCCAGGGCAGGGGGGTTGGAACTGGATGATCTTTAAGGGCCCTTCCAACTCTAGCCGTTCTATGATTTCAGGTGTTATGTAAATGAACAGCAATTCTAAATCTCATTTAAACACACACATACCATACACACACTGTCACACAGCTCACATATTCACAGAACTCACAGCATTTTTACTACCTCTGTTGAAAGAGCTGTGAAATTGAAATCCCGGCAACCTGCGTTGGGTTTTTCTTTTTTGTTTTGTTATTCTATCCGTCACTTTCCCTTTACAATTAACATGGAAATATCAACTTTTCCCCCTAGTTAGATCTTTCAAGAGACTTTTTTTGTTGTTCTTTTTTTCTTTTTTTTTCAATTCAGAGATGCAGTAAAGGACGTCCTCCATGCTGTAAATCAGGATAGTGCCAGTGATTTGAACAGACAGCCTTTTGAAACTGACTTAAAATCTAGTGGTTAGGGTATGTGTTTGATTTTAGCTGGATATGGGGTAAATTAACACAACTAGGTTGATTCAATTGCTTAACCTCACAGAAAGATAATGGCTTAGGCTGAGAAAGAATACATACATATCTCTAAGAAAGTATACGTATACATACATATAATAAACGTATTTATAGTAACTATATATATTAACTAAATATAAAAATTATTACTATAAGTGCAATATTAATACATTTATTAGTATATGAATTTAGCAGTCTTTGCTTAGAGAGAAAAATTCTTCCCTAATGGCTAGTTTGGCTTCTCCTTCTTCCTGAGGAGGAAACAAGTGGGGTCTTACCCCTCAAACATAATGCAGACTTGGGATTAGGGCCTCTAGAGATGGGGGACTAGGACAGTCTTTTATTTTCTTTGTAAGTGAGAGGAGCAAGTTACTTTGAGCATCCACAGAGAAACTGAGTCAATTTCCCACACACTTCCTTTGTTCCTACTCTATCTTTAACATCATCAGACATCTCTCAGATTGTCCAGAGAGGGTTGAGCTCTCTTCTCAGTTATGCTGGTGAAAATCCAGATACTGTTTTGGAAGCCTCCTGGGTTTTAATCTTTGTTTGTCTTTGGCTACCATGAGAGATGATCCCGTAAGACGCTGAGTCCTGCTATTAAAATTATAGGTCTTGGTTGTGATTTTATGCATGCTACTTTTCCACTACCGCAAACCCACTGGTTTAATTGGGCTTGTTACTGATTTACACCTGCAAGGAACCTTTACGCGGCCAGGGTGGCAGCTGAATGAAGTGAGCTCCTTGGAGGACTGGACCTGCGGTTTGTTTATGAGAAACTGATACGGGTCTGAAAAGCTGGAGTGGTGATTACACAAACCGCTCGCCTGCTTCAGCCCCGTCCCGTGTGCCAACAACAACAGTGTAACGCACTTTCGGAATCAAACCTGCACGAGAAAGCTGGGGACTCACTGAGGCAGCAGTCAATGAGCAGGACTCCTGCCAGTTTCCAGCCAGCATGGGCGTCTTATTCCTTTTTAATTCACTTGGTAGCCAGATTACGCTTGTCTCTGGTATTGGGTGCAAGTCAGAGTCCCCTCAGGAAACCAACAAGAACATTTTAAGACCTTTGGCACCATCCCCACTGGCAGCAGAAATGAACTACTCGGTGCTATCTCCTTCCTTCGTTCATCCCCATGACATCTTCCAGCTCCTCCCAGCTCCTAATTTAAGTTACACGTACTGCAGCTTATTTGGCTCACATCCTCACTTTTAAAATTGGAATGCTTGCATTTCCTTACCTATATTTATTAATGAAATTGAGATGCAATAAAGTACAGTTATTGTGGGCTGGGGGGGAGAGTCAGTAATACAAATTGTATAGATTGTATAGATAGATAGAACTGAGGATAGTTACCTTTAATAGCTATATATATATGTATTTGTTGTAATAACGGGAAAGATAGATATGTATACATATATAAGCTGCCTATAAGTGTTGTCTAGAGAAATGAATGTTGTTAGATACATAAATGCTTGCCAAGGACCAAAACAACACTTAGTTCTTCATTGCTGAAAGATGTGATGGAAATGGAAATGAACCTCTGAAAATCACAGGGTAATTTACAAGCTCACCAATAAAAGAAGACAGAAGTCATTACAGCAACAATGAAAAGGAGTTCAAAGGCCAGCGTGTTGGAAAAGCAAAGATGATAAAGGCCGGGTACTCACCTGCAATAAATCAATACACCTTTGATTGAATCAACAGAGCTTCTGTAATTCCATGCGCTTTCCATGAAGTAGTGTTTCATTGTAAAAATTTCCCAACACGTTTAGGGAGGGAAAAGGTTAGACAGTTCTTTATTTAGAGAACGCAATAAAAGGTGTAAATTTTAGTGTTATATATTCTTGTAGCTCCACTGAAGAAAAAGAAACAGCAGCTTATACCTACTGTGTATCTAAAACAGCTTAGCACCTTTCTAAAACATATTCTAATGTCTTCCAAGTACTCACTTGAGGTTTTGTCATTTTGTTTTAATAAGCTAGGGGAAAAAAAAAACTTTGGAAAGATAAAGGGAAATCTTAAAAGAATGGAATGCAAATATCTGTGGGCTAAAAGGAGAAAAAACAGATGACGTTGTTTTAGGCAAAGGCAAAAAAAAGGAAAATATTAAAATTTAACATTAATATATTAAAACTATTCAGAAATTGCTAAACACCTAAAGTGTAAGAGTCCCTAAATTTTAAAATTCATCATAAAAAGGGATAAAATTAAATGCATGTGAAGATATTAATATGAATTACTATTTGCAATGTTTTAAGATTAGCTTTCCATTTTTGCAGACAAAACACTATCTCTCATACACATAACTAGAAACTATTTATTATGTATTTATTATGCTTTAAAGAAAGTTCAAAACTGCAATTAATGTGCTAATATTGTGAAAAATGTTTGTCCTACATTGAGATACAAAGCCAAAATATCATATATTTGTCATTTAACTTTCTGAACAAGTAGAAATAGTCCCAAGCAAACTATTTTGGAATATATTGCTTTTCCACTTCATTTAACACAATCTGCCTTCTCTCAAGATCTCCTTAAGATTCATAGGAACTGTATTTTAAATTATTCCTATCACTATTCTTTTGTAATCTTGGGTTGAACACTGTTTCCTGAGATACACTTTGCTCTTCTGATGTGTGCGACTGACATTTTTTATACCTTGGGGTTAAATGTGATCCATCATATAATGAGTTTGACCTGCACAGGAAACTAATATGAGATACCTGAACTGCAGCTGCCAGGAATATTGCAGGAGAAAGGAAGAGCCTGATTACTGTGAAACTACCCCAAAAAGGGCCAATTCTGCTTGAAAAAAGATATTTAGTATAACCAATATGAATCAAGAGGAGTTTCTTCCTTTCCCCCCGTCTCTGCTGAACATCCAAAAAGTTTGAGGAAAACTCTAACTGCCTTCCTAAAAAGAAATACAATGAGTTTTCATAGAAGACAAGTAGTCCAAGACAGGAGTCTGATTTACACTTCTATGTCACTCCACTAGTGAAGAGGAGATATAACATGAGCAAGAAATTACCTTGGGTTCACCAGTTTTATTGATTTTGCTTTTAGCTGGATGTGAAGCAATTTTATTCTCAATGGGTTTAAAACAGTTCAACACTAACTTTGGAGGTTAAAGAGAGTTTCCAAACTGCCTAAAACCTAACAAAGGGAGGATTTAATCTCTCTGCTGGTCACAAAGTAGTTAAAGGATCAGTATACATACTGAATGCTCACAAAGATGAAAGACTTTCATAATGATATCTAGTGAAAGTAAAAGGCCTTTTTGCTTCATTTCTTTCCTCCAATAACCCAGACCAAAAGGAAGGTCATTACTCAGCAGAACAGCCACCCACCAGTAAGGAATTGAAATGTTTATCCACTTTCCTTGGGGCTGAAGTGTGCTTTTCCTTTCACGCTATGTTAACCCCTAATACCAAAAAAAAAAAAGAAAACAAGAAAGATGGACAATTTGTGCATGCTTTCAGATGTTGTCTTGTGATCACTAAGTATTTCTTTAACCGTGTTGTCTCAGTCATATCCATCCATAAAGCAGGAGTTTCAGTACATAATCTGTGTTTGCAAAGTTGTGGATGTTTTGATTGAATCTTAGATATGGAGAGCCCAGGTGGAGTCTTGCCAATAAAATTCTTCTTGCTTACAAGGAGGCAAGGTCAGAACAATCGTTGTGTAAGCCAGCAAACCCCAACTCTGTTTCAGTAGAAGTTATTAATAAGATATTCAGCATCAGATTTCATAGAATGATAGCACAGTTTGGGTTGGAAGGGACCTTTATAGGTCATCTAGCCCCACAGCCCCTGCAATAAGCAGGGACACTGTCTCTATATTGGAGAGACGTGGATTTGATAGGTGGACTGTTTGGTGGATGAGGAATTGGTTGGATGGTCACATCCGGAGGGTAGTGATAAACAGCCAGATGGAGATGGTGACAAGGAGTGTCCCTCGGGGGTCAGTACTGGGACCGATACTGTACAGTATCTTCATCAGTGACATAAACAGTGAGATCGAGTGCGCCATCAGCAAGTTTGTGGATAACACCAAGCTGAGTGGTGCAGTTGACAGACCTGAGGGACAGGATGCCATCCAGAGGGACCTGGACAGACTTGAGAAGTGGGCCTGTGTGAACCTCATGAGGTTCAACAAGTCCTGGTGCAGGGTCCTGCACCTGGGTCAATCCCTCGTATCAATACAGGTTGAGGGATGAAGGGATTGAGAGAAGCTCTGTAGAGAAGGACTTGGGGATGGTGGATAAAAAGATGGACATGAACTGACAATGTGTGCTTGCAGCCCAGAAAGCCAACCGCATCCTGGGCATTTGTACTGTGCTATCCCAGAACAGAGTCATCAAAGGGCATTAATGTTTTAATGCAAGCTGGGTGGAAATCTATTAATCAAAATAAAATTTTTGCAACAAACACGTAAATATAAGGTAAGTATTACAGTAACACGTCATCATCATCATTTAAGTTTTCCTGTACTTTAGCTCAAAATACTCACTGAACTTTTTTTGAAGATCTAACCCAGATTGATCTTACTGATAACTTGTTTTTTAAGTGGACTTTGAGAACTGAATCCTTTCAAGTCCAAACGTTTCAAAACCAGAATAAACTTTTAAGAAGAAATTTCAGTGGTTTTTTTAATTACCTAAAACTACATTTTTTCCTCAGGTAAAATGTTAATAACCCTTTTGGAGGGTTTTTTGGTGTTGGTTGGTTTATTTGTTTTTCCACAGAAACAAACGTTGTGTATTTTTGTTAAAATACGCTGGCAAAGTGAGCATCTCATTTGAGATCTTGGAAACATTCAGCACCTCCACCAACTGTTTGTAACAATCTGAGACTAGTGGCAAAGGACTACGTTTTTGTGCAAGACTCTGGGTACATTTTTGAGTACAGAGGATGATTATTCAATTGTACCTTTTAACGACTGGCCTGAGTAGGTGGTAGTGAGAAACAGTTGCAAAAGTGATTGTGCCTCTGGCCATTGTAGAAGAAGCAAAGTCATGTCTTATCACCTTCCTCTGCCTGTTATGATTTTGTAGCCTCAATGTGCCCAAAGTGTTGTCTTTGTTTCTCTAAATTCCTTGCACTGAAGTTATTCTTGTACTTTTCAGTACTATTTACTTCTCCAACAAACTATTCCATTCACTTATCTTATTTCCCTCCCACTCCCTACACACTATCACTTTACTTCACTTTTTTTCACACAAACCCCAGAACTGGTATTATGAAAGCACTTGGTTGGACCCACAGAATGTGTGTTATACACACAATGCCATATGTGCAGAGGACAAGGAGGTGAAATTGTTTATAAATAGGGGTCAGTGATAGCAGCCTGCACATTGAACAGCAGTTGCAGTGGCAGACTAGCACTTTAGAAAGAAGTCACTCTAGATCACGCAGTATTGGCATATCCAACTCGTCTCTATTGGGAGATGAAAAAGAGCCATGAACTGAAAAACAAGGAGATTTTAGCCCGAGACACCAATTACATACAAGCTGAAATTTGTAAGCACTGAGTGCACCCTAAAAACACAAACCACACGACCCCACCAGGCATTTGAGCAGTGAGGATCTCTGTGACATGCAGTAGCACAACTTCTTAACAAATTCACCCTTAAATGTAAACCCCAATCTTTGAATGGTTTTTATATCTTCCTTTCACATGGGACACCATGACTATATCCTTTTTTTCTCCCCACCACCACTGTTCCCCCACCCTCAATCTGTGCATCCCATACAGACATACATGAGACCATCACACAAGCATTAATTGCTAACCAAGCTCCGCAACATTAGGGGGTGTTTTAACATCACAAGCCGTTTATGTGTGAGCCGGAACATGTCTACTGCCTTTTAATAAGTAACCCAAGGATAATTCCACAGAAGTTTTGAATGTTCTTCATTTTATTAAGCTGATTCAGAATACCATCCCTGGGAAAAACACAGTGAAGCATGGAAATTGCCTTAAAGAACTTGAGAGGGGACTGCAGCAGAAATGACATGTGGCATTTCTCTCAGTGCAGAGTAAGACACGTTGCATGGTTATTTTTTTTCTAAGTGAAACAATTACAACTTGCTGTAGGTATCATATCACAGGACAAAAGCCTGTGTGTGGGAGTAGGACTTAGAACTGCATTGCATGCTAGGAAAAGTGTTGGTTCTAGCTGGGCATTTGTAGGAGGATTTTCTGAAATTTACTCACTTGCTCAGTCAGATCTGTTATCTTTTTAGATACAGTACAACATGCATTCCTTTCCTGATATATTTTGAGAAACAGAAGTCTTGCATGGAAGAAGGGAGAAGGTTGCAAAAAACTAAGGGAAGATACAGGGAAGGTATCAAGATATGACGAAGAAAGTGAGCTAATCACTGAGGATGGGGACTTTGGTATAGAAAGATTTAAACCTGTGTGATATTCTGGGCTTAGCCATATATTGTAATGTTTTCATGAAGAAAACAGTGATTCCTGAAGTTTCGGTTCATCTGGGTTTGATGTGAGGCAAAAATATTTGTCTTTATCAGCTGCATTCTGACTGCAGCACTGACTAGTGCCTCGCTGCAAGGATAACCTCTAATTTCAGAAGAACTAGCCATGCAAAAAAAAAGTTCAGTTTTCTCTCAGGACAAAAATTTCATCTTATTCACTTCATAATGTTTAGGCAGAGACCATGATAATTAAGGGAAACCAACATGCATACTTTGGCTATAAATAGTGCCGTGAAAACTGTCCTTAATACCTTTAGATTGCAACTACTTACACATATTTCAAATCATTATACAACATAATAATGCCTTGCTTTATATTAAAAGCAAAGCCCGCAGGGATAGAGCCTGTCTGTAACAAACACCACTGGCTACTGAGAGAAGCCGCTCATACTGGGGAATTACCTTCAGATGGAATTTCTCAACAAGGAGAAAAAGCATTGAATTAAACACTGAAGCAAGGATGAAAATCAAACACAGCATGTGTATTAGAAAGAATATACACGCAAAAACCTCTTAACAGTTGTAAAGCCCCATAAAGTTTTCTGTTGCTACTTGTGTGACCAAGCTTGCATGACTCATGCATTAGGCTTTGCCAGTCATGGACAATTGTGTGACCATGCCCATCTTGCTCTAATAAACACTCTCTGTTGTCCTCTGCTTAACATGTGATTTCTTCATTTTCCTTCCTTGCAGGGCATTAACCTCAGTTGCTATTCTGGTCCTCGTTGTGTTTGGTAAAGAAATGGCTCAACTACGGAACTGGAATGAGACACATGACAGACAACAAAACCTGTGAGTGGGAACCTTTACACAGTCACAGGCACGGGTTAACCATTGATGATATTTGGGAAGAGAGATTTGCCATGACCATGTAGGGGAACAGTATCTGGCATGAGCTGCTTGAGATGGCAGAGTGAAGAGTTAGTTACAAACTAAGAACTAAACTCAAACTTAACTTCAGGCGTGGACAGCCTGAAGCACAATCAGTCAGTAGCACCATTCAATCAAAAGAACACACTGGATTTTTCCATTCAGCCTCTTTTTTTCCCCTCCTCCTATGATGAGAGCTGGGGTCAAGAGCCTAGCAAAGCCATGCCATGAAGTCTTCAGACTGAGAATAAATTATAATTTTAAAATCCTCTATGCCTTTGCTTCTTTCGTTACTTCTTTATAGGCTGAATTTTTCCTTCCTCTCCTTCCAGATAAAAGTAAAGAAGAATGGATTCTGGGCAAAACACATATGTCCATTTACGTGGTTAAAAGAGAGACACATGGAAACAAAAAAATCTATTCTTTTCTTTGAATTTGGATCAAAAAAGCCTCTGAACATAAAAAAAACCCTTCTGCCTGTTCACACAGTTCCTAAGGAGTCATCTTGACTACAAGCGTAGTGCATCCTTGGTGAGCTATCTTCAGGGGTGTCTTTCACACTGCATATAGACCAGCAGCGCATATCTTGCCTGAGCTCAGCACTGCATGATGTCCTTGGAGCCCCACATGTTCCAGGGGGCAATCTGTGGCTGTGCTGCAAGCTACTCTTGCAAGCTTGCTTTCCCATCTGAGCTTGAGAGTAGGCTTTGAACTTGTCTGTTTCCACTTTACCACTTGCTCAATGGGATTATTCCAATACTGCACCTGAACAAATTCAAGCTGAGGACCCTGTTGAAATCACTGCTTGCATTTAATACTACTAATAATAAGAGTTTCTGGGCACCAAGGCCAATAGACATAGAGCAGCCTATGTCCATGCTAACAACTTGCCTACAAGTGGCTAGGGGCATGTAGATCGCCTGCTGGGGATGCGCCTGGAATGATCTAGCTTCCAGACCTGCCTGGCAGCTGATGGGGAGACTATCGTTTGGAACAGTCCCAGTTCAAAGTGGGGACTTCTTAACAGTTCACTAGTGCAGACAATCACAGTGAGCTTAAACTTAATATTATAGACAGATGCATTGAATATTTCGTCTATTGACACTAAAGGAGTATTTAGGCAGACAGTTGAGCGTACTGTCTAAGTTTGGGAAATATCCTATTTTCCAAAAAACATAGGCCAGGATTGACAGAGCATATAATTTGGCCCAGAATTGTTTAAAAATCCCTGACTGTGTATCTGCATTAGCTCAAATGGGACTTTCAGTTTTAGGCTGCCTGAAAGTTGATCCATGCCATGTTTGCTGCCCTGCCCCTCCTCCAGCAGATGTGATTTCACACTGAGCTTTTAAAGAATTAAAATGTAGAAGCTCAGCCAAACGGGCATCAGCATCCATCAGATAAAAAGTTTGACTAGAAATTGCTTTAGTTCAAATAAAAGTGCCTTGTAAGGTCAGAACACACAAATATTAGCTACAGGATATACAGGCTAGTGCTGAAAAATGTCCAACTGATTTCAAACGCTGAATTCTGCTGTTAAACACACCTTGTCAGCTGGACTTTGAATCAAGAGTTTTTCTGTTCTAGCAAACATAATCTCAGAAAAAAAATAAGAAATGTAACTGAAATACTTTAAGAAAAATGTAATTGCCCAACTATATTTCCATTGTTACACGAACTTTTGTTGCTGCTTGCAAGTGAGTGAGCAAGGCCAGTAAGCACTTTTTTTCACAGTGTTTTACTATTTTACCATTCTTTGCTTTGCTTTGCTTTGCTTTATTTTTTATTTCTTCCAGTAAGCAAATCTGACAAATGAGAAGAGTGTGTATTTTTGACACTAAGATTAGGAATGTAAACACAGAATTCCGGACACATTACCCTGTGGCTGGGAATTATCAGTATCAGTATTATCAGATGTATTGTGTGGAACTGTGCCTTTCATTTCTGTGGTGGGTTACCTGCTTGAATTTGACAGACACAGCTGATGCTATAATGGCAAACCAGCGATGCTCTGAGGCATTTGGAACTGCTTGACTTAGTGGTAGATATTTTTAATTCTTTTTTCTCTTTATTTTTGAAAAAAATGTATTTGTTTTCTACTTTTCCTTCATTCTCTTTCAATTTGCTTCAAACATTGTAGTTCCTCTGAACCTCACAGATACAGAAGTGTCAGTCAAGGAGAAAAAAACAGTACTGAGTTTTACCTCCCTGCTGAGGAAATTTTAGTGTATAATAATGTCTTAGTAAGGAGCTCTGCTGTGCGTACCAGTCAATTCCCCAATGATAAAGTCCCTTAGTCCCCCAAACCAAGGGATACAAATATCTGAAAGACACTTCCTGAAGGATTTCACTGGGGCGTTTTCTTCAAAAGCTAGGTCAGAGCACTAAGTACATGATGTTCCAGAAAGTGTTTGTTTTCAAGGATGATGTAAGTCATACAGTCATGGAAAAGATGGGCTGAGAGAGACTACCTAGAACTTCCGTTGCCCCAGTGCAGGATCATTAAGACATGTGTGCCCTGACAGATTTCTTTACTCTGTTGGTGAGGACCCTTAATGAGGCAGATATCACAGCAGTGTCAGGCAACCAATTCTGGAGCTTAGGCTTTCCAGTTTCTCCTCACGTCTAACTTGAACCTCTCTTTCTGCAACTCATCAATTCTTGTCCCAATCGTTCAGGATGTGAGCTGGTTTCTTCCTCTCTCTAGAAGCTTTTAATGAGCTTGAAATATTCAGTCATAACACCTTCCAAGTTCTAGCTTCTTTGGTAAGCAATTCCAATTTTTCTATTTTCATCATATATTAAGTTTTAAATGATATTACATATTTGATCATTGTTTCTGTCATTTTCCAGGTTTTCTCCGACTTGAACTTGGTCAGAGCTTGATCCTACATCCCAGCTATCTTGCCAGAGTACTTTATGTATCTTGGAGGCTAGGCACCTCTTAGTACCTTTCAGTCTTCCAATTTATCTTCCTTGCAAAAGAATGGTACTGTGATTCTAAGTATCTTTTCCTCCTCTAAAATCATTAAAAAATGAAGGTATCCCTTCCTAGTTACAGTATAGGTACTGGAACCGAACTTCTTTATGTAGCTGTAATTTTAATTTTCTTCTTAGTATTTACGTAAGAAATTATTTTTTTACAGATAATCATGTGAGTTCTCTTATACTAATATGGTAATCATAACAAATGAGTAGAGGCTGAAAATATGCCTATTGTTCCAAGGAAGACTTTTTCTGTTTCCTGAAATGGTGCCTATCATCAGCTAACCTTCTTCTGCTGCAACAATTCTTAATTATTTCTGCAAGGACTGTCTCTGGAAAAATCAGATACCGTGAGAAAAACAGAAATATTACATAAATCCAAAATACGTGCTAAACTGATAAGTGATGTAACACAACAGTGTAGTACAGAGATTTGTAACAAACTGTAACTCTGTTGCCAAAACATAGCTATATGTTGGCAAATGGAGAGCCCTGTCTTGTATATTACCTAATACATAGCTTTATTTTGATATAGGGATACAGATCCCTATATTTCATTAAACAGAGAAACTTTGAAATGAAAAGTATTTCTAAAACACAGTTTTTGGCTGAGTACTGCTATGCTGTGTGTGTGTAAAATCCTTCATGAGGAAGTGCCAATAGTTCTACTTATTAGGCACAAAATTGTTACTTATTATTTTAATTAATATTATATTTAGAATCTCATTTAGTCTCACTTTGGTAAATCTCACTCAAGAAAACAAATTTCCAGGTGAACTATATAGAAAGTAACTCTTCAAAATGTATTTCTCTTTGGAACACCTGTGAAGAGCAATGGCTTTCAGGGTGTGACCCTAATTCATGGTTCTTGGCCTGCATTTTTTCCACCCTGCCTCTTGGCATGTCTGCAGCTCGGAGTACATGTTTTCACCGCATCATCTTTGATCTACCATGTTAATTGTTATGAACTGCTCTAATTATTTTAAGAATTTATCAGATTATATTTAATAATAGAGGAATGACTCCAGAAGACAACTTTCCAAGAAATGTGTATCAGAACCAAATTTGACCTCGTTTGTGAATCTTTCTTGGAATTTCTCTTTAATAATTCTCATTTCTCTAGCCTGGGTGCAAGAGTGTAAGGAAAACTCAAACGTGAGCATACATGATGGCTCAAGTTTAGCACTGGCACAAGTGTATGGGATGCCAATGCCAATGGGGTAGCAGCAATTTCAGCCCTGAAAGGGTACCATTGGTATTCTTAAAATAATATTTAAATAATGTTTATATTAATATTTTTTAAAATAACCTATTATTTCCCACCACCGTTCCACCAATTAAAAAAAACCATGCTCGGATTCATTTTTACTTTCAGTAAAACATTTGCAACACTTGCAAAGGAAAAATCTTTTCTAGAGATGCTGTCAGACCCTGAAAATTCTGGAATTGAATTCTGGAAACTTGGACAAAAGTGATTTTGACACTTGGAAGGTGAACAGCCTCTTCAATTTAAGTTCTTCGTTAGACAAAGTGTTCAGAGCTAAAGTTTTGCATCCACTTCTTCTTCTTTGTCTTTATTTCAAAACTACCATCTCGTGAATGGAGAAACATATGGCTGGAATCTATTTTCCTCGCAGGCAAGAGTGCTTGTTGAGGCATATCAAAACCACCATGGGAACAGCGCAAACTTGCTGAAGAGCGTGTGGTGTCCCTGCGGACATTCCCTCTTTCTGTATCTATTCGGGACTTCAACCACAAAGTGGTGCTGTTGCAAAAGCTAACGGTTAATGGGCAAAACCAACTCCATTCTTTTATAATGACCCAAGGCATGCATTAAACCCAATAAAATTGCCATTCATTTACATACTGAGATGTAGATATTCTCTATAAATATTCATTTTTTAACATCAAAAGCAATTACATCGGTATCTGTTAATATACAGAGAAAAATGCATGTCTTCAAAGTAGATAAAATGTTACATATTTTGAAGTCTGATCAAAGACCTAATTAATCAGATCAATGTCTAGTAATTATTCCAATTAAAATACTCAGAATTTAAATATTATTTTCTAAAGCAGTCTTTGAGCAATATTTCAAAACCTTCAAGACAGAACAGAGACTTGTTCAAAGTAACAATTTTTTTTTTGCCATGTCAGAACCTTGCATCCAAACTCACATACACATAAAATAAGGAGACCATTTGGGAGCTTTATTGTTTCTCATAAAAAATACAGAAACATATTTAAAGTGTAAAAAAAACCCAAACCACTTGTGCTAAGGGTTAGTATTAAAAAAAAAAAAAAAAAGCACACCCAGAATAACAGACGAAGATGTACAAATATCTAGAAAAAAATGGCTTCAGAACAACAGAAACATCTTTAGAAAAAAAGGTTGGGAAACTGGGAGGACCAAACACGTCTCCATTTTCTATAGTTGTGAAAACACCCTGTCTACAATGCTTTTTACAGTGCACACATATTTGGCAAGATTAAGGTGTCACATCTCAAATTACAAGGTGTCTGATTGCCCACAGACCCAGACACAAGTACAGGGCAAAACCCCTCAACTTGTGCAAACTGCCTGGCTCTTACAGGTTTGCCTCCTGTCAGAGGTAGGCAGCCCCTCTGCCGAGGACATTTACTTGTAGCCAACTTATTTTCCTTCTTTTTTAGCTGGGCTAGCTGCAAATATGAAGTTCCCGGGCTAGGGCTGCCTACAGATGCTTAACCCTTTACCTACCTCTCAGGGATCATTCACCAACAACAGGAAAATTTTCTATTCCTAGCACTGTTTGTCTACTTCAGGAGCTTAAAAGCTGATTCATATTTCAGGCATTTGTCAGATCTGCCTACAGTGCTGGGGCGGGGGGTACAGGACTTAATTCTGACTCCCTCCTCTTAGCTGAAGAAGCTCTAAAAAGGATGAAAACTGCATTCAGCCAAATAGGGAAGAGAAAAAGGCTCTAGAGCCAATCAAGGTTTTAAGTGGTTTTTTGATTGGCAAAGCAGCAAGTTTTAGTAGAAAATCTTGGGAAGCAGCAGTGGAAGATGACTTCTTCCTCTGCATCTGGGCAGTTAGAGGGAATAAGCAATGCAGGCAGAATTTATGAGACAGATACAAATGCGACTACAAACACTCTACAAACTGTAGAGTTCAGAGCACCCTAAATAGAATTATTTTATGGCTGAAAAAGTCAGATAACGGACAACCGCAACAAACAACACTGACCGTGTTTCAATCCACAGTGGAAAATATTTCAACAAAACTGTGACAATTATCTAGGTAGATTAAAATGTCTTAAAGAAGACAGTACAATGCTTTGACAGCACGAGAAGGCTAATCATCCTTGTACAGGGAGGGGAAAGAGGAAAAAATCCTTGTTTAAATAACAAAAGAAAAAACTTCATGAGCTAGTAAAGTACGTATTATTTAAGGAAACAATCTGGTGCCTCTTAAGATTTGAAGTGTTGTATCATATCTTATATGACCACGTTCTTATGGTTATGACTTGCTCAATTACACTTGAATTAAATAGAAAAGAAAGATGACTTAAGCATGTAAATTTAGAGGGAGACTTAGAGGCATGCAGCTAAATTTATCAGCCATCTCTGTGAGCGATCACTCTAAATAAAAAGTTTGGAAACCAGTCGCTGCTGGTTGCTGATGAACTTTCCATGCTTTTGGCACTCACCATCCTTTACTTAATGGACTAATCTGCAAATCAAAACAGGAGGAATATCTAGAAACAAATCTGCTCTTAACAGTGGATATTTCCCCAACGCTTATTTTTGTGTCACGGGATGTGACTTGGTTGACAGCAGTGTTGACCAAAGAAATAAGTTTTTCTAAGATTTTGAAGTAATAATAAAATAAAAAAGAGGAGCCAGAAGGGGAGAGCAGAGGCTTATGGCATTCTAGTTCTCTGTCTCTATTTCACCTGTTTTACATGTCCTATAATGACTTCTGAATATGGGTAAGAATAGCAACACATGCTGGCAGTTTGACCAAAGGGTGTGCGTGTACATGTGTGTGAGTGTGCATGTGGGAGACAGAGTACAGGGAGAAGGAAGGGGGGGCGGAGAGTGGCTGGACCATTAGAACTCAAACACAGGGACATTCCCGCAATAAAATACTTGCCTTCTGAGAATCGCAGTCTGGAAGAGATGGTTATGATTTAACAAAAGAATTCTCTAAAATGTTCCCTGGTGCTAATACTGTTCTTAATAATATGAAAAGATTTTGCCAGGAAAAGGAATAAAACCATCAATTGGATTAAAAAAAAAAAGAATATAGGCACATGATGGTTTTTTTAGAGCTCACAGGGGAAAAAATGACCTTTACGATGGTTTTGTCATTTTCAAAAAAATGCCTCCTTCTGTTAAATTCCCCAACCAGGCAAGGTTATTATAAATGGTAGGTAGGAAAAGCAGAGTGTGGCAATAAAGGGGTTAATCTGCAGAGCACAGAGCCATCTGGCTGAGCTGGTTTGTTATAATCGAGCAGATTATGTTCACGGGACTCAGAGTTTAAGGCTCCTCTCCCATACAGCAACTCTGCACAACCCAAGCAGACCAACTTTGGGACTTTGAATGAACATATTTACATCCACCTTTCTCTTCATGTCGACTTTTCTGGAAACATTCACACGGATGCCATGGTTACTCCTACCACGGTAAGGGAAATTTGACGTTTTCTAATAGGGTCCTA
>VXAK01012496.1:8985-61399 GCA_013399435.1 Arenaria interpres | reverse complement strand
GGGGGGAGAGGGGTCCTTTAAAGAAGTATAATGGGGAGGAGGGGGGGGTCTCATAAGCAGTAGATCTGTCCCAAATGTTGTTGCCTTTCCCATTGTGCCTCCTCCTTCCCCCACCCCTACTTGCCCTATAGCTTGCTTTAGTCCTGAGGTTCCTCTCTCCTCCTGCTCTACATGCTGTTGTTCAGGTCCCTGGCAAGAAAACAGCAGAGGAGAAATATGAGGTGCTAAAGGAATCTGATTTAAGAGGCAAAAGCAAAGGAGACTCTTCTTTTTGTTTCAAGAGGGAAACCAGCAACTTCAGATATAACAAAAGGGGTTGCAAATCTTGAGAGTGGATTGCAAGAGCCAGCCTCAGAATACGTACGTAGCATGCTTGCCCTCAGGGAAAGCTAGAGTCCATGACAAGCAAAGTCAAAATTACCAATTTCTGCACCTCGCCTGTCTCAGGTAACTAACTTAACTGCAGCTTTCTTTTTTTTTTATGTGTGTGCCAGACACTGAGAACCCTATTCATGACCTTTGAATCAATCCCTGTTCACCTTAAACCCAAGCACTAAATTCTCCGTGAGGAACAGGAGATCAAAGGATTCCCTGAACATCTGTGTCTAGGTGAAAAAGATACACTCACTTTGTGCTAGGATGGCAGGAAAACTATTCTTACGCTGCAATTTCCAGCATTTGGTAAGTGCCTTCTAGGAATGCAGCACACAACTAATCAACACAGACGCACATATAGGGAGCAAAATAGAAAGCTGTTTCTCATCTAAACAGCTGAAATGCAGCTTAAAGCGTCAGTTGCTGGCGAGTCCTTATGGAGACACCAAACTGCTATTAGCCAAGAGGGGAAAAAGTCCATGAATGGTTTAGATAGTTTTCTGATCAGTTCTTAATCCTTCATTAAAATAAACGGGAAAGCTCTGCGTTGGTCCTATCTCTTGAACTATAAATATGCAGTATCCGGAGAGATGGATATTTTGGATTGAATAGGGCTGCTATGTGCACATTCTCTGGGTCCTATATTGCAAAACCAGTTATTTAGAGATGACTCTGTGTGTGTGAGGGGAGTTGCTCCCCCTCCCCCCTTTTAAATAGACAGGGATGTGTGCGATATGGTCCGGTCAATTGTTATGAGCTACAACCTTTCAGAAAGCACTCTTTGCTCTTAGGCTCATGTGATTTGTTGCATGAGGAGTGCAAATGGTATGTAAAGTTTGCCTTTACATTGTGCCTTCAGGAAAATACCCAGACACGAGGAGAGACATTCTCAAGCACAGAAATACCTGATCTGTGCATGCCTGTAAGTGGAGGAGTGGTGCAAGAAACACCTATAAATAAGATGTAAGAAAAAGGAAAACCTAATAACAATAAAAAATGAAAAAACTCTGTGGCAAGGCAGACAAAAGCAGCAGAGAATGGAAGAGAGTTCGGCATGGTTCCAGCTGCTAGTAGTAAAAAGACTGATCTTAGATACACGTGTCAGTACCAGGAGCATGGTGGGAGAAGGAAAACTAGATATGATTGCAGGTGGTGGACCCAAAATATGAGGAGAAGAGGATGTACCAGCAGAGCCAGGAGGGGCATGCCTTGTGCAGTTTTTTTCTAGGGAAAGAAGAACTAAATGGTACACATAGATTGAAGGAGTTTGGAGGGAAAGTGTTACACACTGAAAATACTATGTATTAAGTGTTGTGTATTGGGGTAATGAAGGCAGGTGAGCCATGCAAAGGTGATCAGCTTAAAAAGGAAACTGCTGCAGGTACACTGGAAAAAGAGGATCTTTGTGGGTGGAAAAAAGTTTAGTAGCTCAGAAGGGGAAGTAACACTTGAGAGGGATGGGAAAGAGGTGGCTGAGGATATGAAAAGAACATACAAGGATGCTCAGGTCTGCAAACGGGAGCTAGGATATGGAGTGGGAGTGGAGAAAGAAAGGTGAAAGCATAGGGCACAAAGGATGTTTGGAGGAGGAAGGAAAATGTGAACTATTATCTATTTGGAGAAAGGTATGGAAAATAACCAGCTACACGATGCTTGTGGGGGGCGTCTAAAGGAGACACCTTTGATTATGTGAAGAAATAGATATGAGGATGTATTTGTGAGGAAGGTGCTAGAGTATGAAAGGAAAGGCTTGCATGGTGATGGAAACACATGCCGAGAAGAGGAATGAAGAGGAAAAAGTGAGCTAGATGGAGATAGGTTGTGGTGATGGGAAAATGGTATAGGGACCCATAATGTTATGTGAGGATATACTTGCTTAGAGAAATTTTGGAGTTTGGAAGCCTGCTGGAGTAGATCTATAGATATGTTCTGCCTGGTTGCAAAGGAGAGACAGAACTGGGGAAAAAGCCATGTGAAGATGTTGTGAGGAAATGCAAGACAGTGGAAATCATGGGGGGCAGCGTGAACGGTGACTTGAGAAGCATGAAAAGGGGAAAAATGAGGAATGTAGGAGGAAATAAGGGCTGTGTTTTCTGTAAAGATGCCTGGGCAAAAGGTGTTTTAGAGGAGGTGTAGGGAAAGAGAGCACAGGGTGCGGGGAAATTTGGTTTTGTATCACTCTGTAGGCAAACAGAGAAAGTAATACAAAGGTGCAGGAGTGGCTTGGCCAGCAGACACAGAGGATGCCTCCTTACTGGGAAGTTGGGATAACATAGGGGAAGAACAGGCAATATGTTACAGGGGAAGCATTTAAGGAAAATAGTGGAAAGTAAGGAACAGTGTCAGAGGGGTGGGAGGAGAAGAACACACAGTCAAATAAAAAAGAGTGATTTTCTGTTAACAGAGATGTAACAAACGTGCTTATGTATCTGTGGTAGGTACTGGCTAAAAGTGAAGCATCAAGACAGAATGGAACAAACGTGCTAGTGGAGAAATGACTAAAGATATAAAGGGGTAGGAGGAGAAAGAATGGGAGGAATAACTACCTGGAGGGCTGAATAACCCACACAGCTGTACTAAGGTCAAAAGTAAACTGTGAAGTGTGTCAGGACATGAGCGGAGTTTGGAGCTGTAGGACACGAAGTGGAAGTGGATGGGAATGGCAGTTCATGTTACGAGGGGTGAGAAGCTTAGTGTAGGTTGACACACGATGGTGTGCAGGCAAGGAAAGTACCTGCCAGTTTGTCCCTGCTTGTAAGGGCTGTGGAAGGGAAGGTGAAACGAGTGAAAAGCTGTGTCTAATAAGAGAGAGTTGTGCACACAGCATGCTCAAAGTAAATGAGGGAAGTGCAGGGAAGGATTACAGACCTGGGTGTGGGGCCTGGGAGAAAGAGAAGAGTTTATGGGGGAGGCAAGAGTGATGAGTGGGAAAAAGTTTATGATGGCTTATGTGATCTGTCATTATCTGGCTCTTAGTTTAAGGGAACCTCTTTAAACATGCAAGGGGCTGTACATGCATGCATAGCAGCGTGAGAGCAGGGTGGGAATTAAGTGCAAGGGGAGAGCAAGGAGGAGGCACAGGTAAATACATATAGTCAGTGATGATAGGTGCATGGATAGATGAGATGTTTTTTTATGTGCAGGTCAGGGACAGATGTGTTTATCAGTGTCATTCTTATGTGACTGGCAGAGTTGTAGAGGGAGGCATGTAGTAAGAACGACCCAATCGATCTGCAGGAAGAAGCTGAAATCAGTGAAGGGCATGTACAAGTACTGGGTTGCTGTAAGGGGTATATATCTGTGTGGAGGTTACAAACACGCACCCAGGAAGCTGTGCTGATGTGTAAGATGACTGTTAGAGACCAACTGGAGAATTGCGTGTTCACTGAGATTGTGGCACAACTCTCCCTGTTGAAATAAGTTGTGCAAGAGACACAGCAGAGGTGAGTTTCGCGAGTGCTAAGAAGCAATGTTTGCTTTGAGAAGGAGGGTAGGGAAAGATGACTAACCGAGAAAATGGTTTGTTGCGTGGGTAGCGATAAGACCAAACGTGTGCTAGATGTGCTTGCCTTTTGCAAGATGTATGCAGAAGACAAGCTGCCCTTTAGAGATGTTGCAGGCTTTTTCTAGAGAACTACTGAATAATCTTGAGAAAATCCCAGGATGCCTAACTAAAATATTTACACCAGCTTCATTTGGAGCCATATCAATGCACTTTATTTTCATGCCTTAAAGCTTCAGTATGTTGCTGTTGGCACACAATGGCAGAGCGATTTCTCTAGGACCAGTTGACAAGGCTACTAGGTAGTTCACAGTGCTGTTGGATGAACAACGATTGGGTTGAAGTACACATACGGAGTACAGATGGCAGTCAAAGGAAACAAGAAAGTACCAGCTTTCTCCATGGCTTGAAGCAGTACTGGAGTAATGTGCAGCCAGTTAAAGGTTGAAAAACATAGGATACATCTCGGGTACGAGAAATAAATACTAAGGATGTCTTTCCCTTCTAAACAACCTCATATATCGACAACATCTGTTTGTCAAATCTGTTCTACAAACATCTTCAAATTGTCCAGTTTGCCTAAGGGCTTCGGTGTCTTTTAAGCACTGTCCTATAATGAGTAGGAAAGTGCTCATTTCAAGATTGTGAGTAATCCTGCCAGACTTGCGCTGGGAGAAGACAGTCTAGTCGCACCAAACTGCTAGGCTTGAAGGCTGAAGCCTCTGGGCCCAGACCTTACATAGCATCAGTCACGTGAAAGTTCACAGCTCCCTTTCTGGTTTATTCCAGGGATCAATGCTTGCCAAAAAAGTAGATAGCTTGTAAAATACTTAGCTAATAAGCAGTTAGTGTTTGTGCAGCCATGGGCTGTGTTAGGAACCCGTTGTCCTACTTTATGCACTGGTTTCCCGCTGTGGAGTCCAGTCCAATTCTCCAGCTGGATAATTTTTCCTGGCTGTGCTTGGAGCTGGTTGTAGTCAATGGAAAGCCCCTTTCTCCTCTGGTGGTGGTGAGCTTCCCACTGTGGCAGGTTGCGGGCAGTGGGGACAGTGAAGCTCTTGTCCATAAGGGGGAGACGCGTGACCGCAGCCGGCAGCCCTGGCCACTGGCATCCAGCTGGACTAAAACCACGGAGGGCAGCCTGCTCAGCCCTCTGCCACCAGCACGGCCCAGGGTAGTGTCTTGGCCTCCCACTCCTCCCACATCCTCCCTGTCAAACTACTGAGAAAAGAAAAAGGAAAGAGTGGCATTAACCTGCCAGCTGGCAGGGAAAAGAGAAAGCGATTGATGGGTACAATTAGGGCCGGATTGTTGCAGAAAAGGGATCAAAGCATGAGCAACCAAGCTGTGTTCAAATGCAAAGAACATGGGGTATGTGTGCCCGACTGAACTCCTTTGTATCCATGACACAGCCACAGAAATGTGTTTGTGAGGGCTGGAACATCTGGGTGTCCCTGCAGATGTTTGCTGGTGCAGGGCCATGTGTGTGTCTCCTCGCAGCGACTAGGAGCGGAGAGTGGAAAGAAGCGGTGTGTGGGTAGGGATGACTGAGGTGAATGGCAGCTGTTTCTGTGTGGGAGACAGCTATCCCNACAGATGGGATGTGCGTGTGAAGAGAGAAGTGGTAAGGGTGGATATGGAATAGTTTCAAGGTTGTGAAATGAGTGCTAGAGGGAATATACAGAGCTATGTTCCTGATTGTATCATGAGCTTTAAGTCCATAGAGGAAGGGGACTCCTCCACAGAAAGCCTCAAGGAAGGTTATACTGCCTGAGGAATTAGAAGAAAAACACACCCAAGCACCCAGTTCAGCTAAGAGTCTCCTTCTCTCCTCCACATTGTACAAGTGTCTTGCTGCATGACCAAGCTAAGCAAGTTGGCCCTTTCCTTCAGGGCAGCAAGCATTTGGAAAGATCAGAAAGAGACCATATACTCCTCCCTCACTTATCTTTCTCTACCTCTCTCTCCTCTCAACTTCTTCACACGCACACGAAAGGGTCTTTCCCGGTTTGGCTTCTAAGTTTGTGTTTGAAACTCCCCTCTGTGGAAATGTGCAATGAAGATTTGTGTGAATGAAGACACTGGTGTGTTGAGGAAGGCTGTGTTTTGTCTCTACGTGTTGAAACAAAGTTCATTGGTAGTTATCTGGAGCTCAGAGAAGTAACCTGTTGGTTGCATTTCAACGCGCATTGAAAGGATAGTAAGTAATTTCACGTTTCCACCAGGCAGTGTCAGAAACCAGAGTGCATGACTCATTGCCACTCTGCCTGTACTTTAGAGGGAGTCACCACCTGCCTAGCCATGTAAATATACAGATTTCGTATACCTAGGTCCATTTGTGTTATCTATCACAAACCTGTACTAGAGGTGATGGAAACATTCTTGTAGGACTGCATCCTGCAGGGTAAGATTTGCAGCACTCCTCCAACATTTTCTGTGCTTCAGCTGCGTGCATTGCCCGTAATGGAACGACAGCCATAACTGTGATTCTTCTCAGTTGCTCTTTCATACCTTCCAGCAATAAATTCCTTTACTTGGGTTTTGTCCCCTTTACTTGGGGTTTGTTTTACACATTTTATCTTACATTCGCTAAGTTAGCATGTGAGAAAGTGTTAATTTAGTCAACTCAGAAATATATTTCTAGGCTATTCCCTACAAAAATGCACTAACATTTGCCAGAAGTCTAAACTGATATTTTCAGAGGTAACTGGCAGTTAACTGGGGAATTGCAGAAGGAAGAAGTACACCGTACTCTACGTGAATGTTTAAAGTCTCCTCTACACTCAGAAGAGAATTCAGGTTATGATCGTGAAGTTTAAGACCAACAGCTGCTTCTGAATAGCTCTGTGGCTAGAGAAGTTCTAAGACAGCATCCTTTCCTGTGGCTTCTACCTCAACCAGGAGGGGAATAAGCACAGTCGCAAGACAAAAGCACCTTTTGTTCTCTTGAGAGATGGACCTTGGACAGTATTCGGTTTCTACTCCAAACCAAGATCAGATGTTATGGCTTTTAGCTATCAAACATAGACCTCATAAATCCAATGGAGACATTTAAGCAGTTTTCCCTGTATGATGTATTTGAGGTAAATGTGTAAGTACCACAAGATTCTGACATCTGCGATGAGCTTGGTTTTAGAAATACTAATGATAACGATAAAACTGATGTCTAAGGGGAATAAAATAAATAATGTATAGTCAGTTAATTCAAATAATTGTTCCTTAGATGCAAAGGATACAGCAGAAATATCTAAGAAATTATTTGGAAGAATGTGGAAACATGACACTGTGTGTCCTCTCTCTACCATTCCCCACACTTTCCTACTCACTCCTAGCACTAAGAGGTATGGACAAAACCAAACTGCTAGGTAGCAGTAAAAATAAAGCCCCATAACATCATCTTAACAAAAGAGAAACTTTACCCTGCTCTGGATTAGGTAACAAAAACATGGTCATTTAGAAGGACATGACATTTCATGTGCTGAGGGTCTTTCCTGGATTTGTACATTCAAAAGTTGGAAAATATTTATTCAGTTCATTGTTTTCAGCTCCTGTGATAAGTACAAAAGCATTTTCTCCACTCATTTCTCAAACAATATGCACAGTCTTATTTTACATGACTGACTTGCTAAATAGACAATGCAGATAACTCCATAGGATATGTTTTCTTTGATGTTTATTGATACTTGCATGTTCTCTCACTTATATCCCCCAACATCTTCAGCAATTTTCATTCTTTTTTGCTGTTTACTAAATATATTCCTCAAATACTTGACACAAGCTGCTCTTTGTTTTGTCCCGTTTTTTGTCTTACAGAGTGCATATGAATTTTTTTTCTTTAAGATTTTTCTTCTTTTTTAAAAAAAACCTTGATATTTTGCAGTTTTCTGACTCCCCTCAATTTCATCCACGTCTTTGTGGCACTAGAAGGTCCAGGACTAAAGGTGATGTTCTAAAACCAGAAAGACATTTTTTAGCTTGATCTGGTACCACCTTGCCTTCGTATGTGCCTTCTGTAATTATACTGACTTTTTGCACTCTGTAGTTCTTCTTCTTCTCTCTTCTGCTATAAAGGAACCTCTGTATAATAAATCCAGCACTAATTTATTGTTTAAATCATGGCTAGCTAATTTTCAGTCTTAAGCCTTTCCAACTTCCTCCCTGACGTGTAATATAGGTGCTTTGAATTGATTTTCCCTAGACCTGTTATCTTGGCTTTTCCACTCTGAGTCTCTTATTTTCTACCCATTTTTCTAACCACTCTCTGTCCTTCTATATAATGATCTTTATTTTATCCTTTCTGTCCATTTGCAGCCCATTCGTTCTCTACTGTTTTATTTTGCCACAGCTGCAATCCTCAATTGCTCAATAACACAACTGAAAAGAGTGATAGGTCACAGAGTCACAGAGTCACAGAATCTTAGTGGTTGGAAGGGACCTCTGAGATCATCGAGTCCAACCACAAAAAAACAAAAAACAAAACAAAACAAAACAAAAAAAAAAAAAAACAAAAGAAAAACAAAACAAACCACACAACCCACCAAACGCCCCACCAAAAACACCACACCCACCAAATCCACCACCCACCAACTAAACACCACACTCAACACCTCACCACAACCAATAATCTTGGGCACTAGAGCATGCCCTGAAGAGCCATGTCTATACGTTTCTTAAATATCTCCAGGGATGGTGACTCCACCACCTCCCTGGGCAGGCTGTTCCAGTGCCTGACCACTCTCTCAGTAAAGTAATTCTTTCTAATATCTAATCTAAATCTCCCTTGCCTCAACTTCATTCCATTCCCTCTGGTCTTGTCATTCGTCCTTTGGGAGAAGAGGCCAACCCCCACCTCTCTACAACCTCCTTTCAGGTAGTTGTAGAGGGCAATGAGGTCTCCCCTCAGCCTCCTCTTCTCCAAACTAAACATGCCTAATTCCCTCAGCCTCTCCTCATAGGACTTGTTCTCCAGACCCCTCACCAGCTTGGTGGCTCTCCTCTGGACACGCTCCAGCACTTCAATGTCCTTCCTGTAGTGAGGGGCCCAAAACTGAACACAGTACTCGAGGTGAGGCCTCACCAGTGCCGAGTACAGAGGCACGATGACTTCCCTACTCCTGCTGGCCACGCTATTTTTGATACGAGCCAGGATGCCATTGGCCCTCTTGGCCACCTGGGCACACTGCTGGCTCATGTTAAGCCGGTTGTCTACCAACACCCCCAGGTCCCTTTCCTCCGGGCAGCTTTCCAGCCACTCCTCCCCAAGTCACCAGACACTACCCCATCCTTGATAGTCATCATCTACCTGCATCCGGTTTCATGGCCTACAACCAGTTTTCAGGCCAGGTTTGTTTTGCAGAGGAGGTGTTAGATGCACATAAGCTGAATGTACATATGTGTGGGGATAATGCATGCATGCATGTGTGTGAATGGAAGAGGAGGGGTCAATATATAACTGTGCTGTGAGAAGAATGTATGCCATTTCTTTGTCCTCCTCTTTCTGGCCTTCCTATCACTGTTCTTGCCATGTAAGACTGCTATATGATCACTCTTTGTTGCATTGACCAGCTCATTGCCCCTGTTGAAATTTTTCTACAGACTTCTGCCCATTTTCCTGTCATGGAATCAGGCATCTTGTCATCGCATCAGTGTGCTGAGTGACTCCTTCTCCATCTCAGCTCTGCCACTCAAACAACAGTATCTGTTCACAGGCCGGGCTCCCACATGGTGGTCCCGCCTAGACCTTCCTGACCACCATAGACCTCACCCACTTGCCCTTCACTTTCAGTTCTTTCTTAAGCAGTGATTTCTTTTGTGACACAGGTCAAACAGCTGACTTGATTTAGACTGGAAAAAGATACCTCAAGGCTTTGGACAAAATATACATCTTTTTTCCAAGAAAACTGAGGAAAAGACATTTTCGTCTGATGAGGAATGCATGCTATTAAGACATCTCCTGTTCACAGGGACTACTTAGCAGCCATTTCAGACATATACAAAGTTGAAAGCAGCTGTACTTAAAACCTCCTTGGCATTAGTACAAATGAAGGCTATCAAATTTTTGAACTGGTGGACCTAAGGCCCAGAAAGCAGGATTTTAAAAAACAGTTGACATGTTTTTTCAGAAGTAAATGGAAGTTTTATCATCGATAGCAATAGAAACACAAATAATCCAATACCATGAGGATCTGAAAGTCCTACAAACTAGAACTTTTAAATATTCTTGGCATTGTAAATAAGAATATGAATACTTATACTTCACAAGTCTATGTGTTAAAGAAGAGTCATCCTTTCTGTTTGGGCATGTGTGGTGAGTGCCATCATTTGCCAAACACATCCCTCAGTTCTTCTGTGTGGCTCCCGCACATAAAGCAGCCGACATGAGGCAGACTTTGCATGTTAGTGCTTGGTACCATATTGTGTCCCTGCTTTATTTATTAGTATAGGTGCCACCTGAAAGTCAGCTCTGGAGAGACTGTACATGGGTTGTATAGAGCGGTTGGTATGATCTGGCTGCTTCTGTTAGCAGGCATGATTTGCAACAGACAATTTTACATACTGAAACTCTTTCTGAAAGATGGCAAATATCCCGCCATACCAGAACACCTTTAAGAAGTATTGCCTTAGTATGTCTTTCCTTCTGGATGAGCCCTATATACACTTAGAAAAAATATTGAGTTAATTAATTAATACAAAAACTATTAATGAAGCAACCTGGACAGAGGTTTTATTTTTCTGCTGAGAGGTTGCATTTTCTCTATTCAAGCTGCCTTTGTAAGTTTAAAACACTCAAGAGCAACATTTAGCTTTTCTGTTGACAGAGTAACAATTACAGGCTCTGAGAATAAACAAAGCATTCTAAGTAGTCCTACAAGATGAGTTTGGGCTTTTTTGTTGTTGTTGTTCTTAACAAAACGAAACCAAAGACAAGTTTCATGGAGTTAAATCTTGCCCTGGGAAGTTAAAGCTGCTTTTCACATCTGCTAGAATAGGGAATGTTCTCCCTTGGAAAAGTTTACATTTTGGGGAAATAGATATTTTTTTAAAGTCCAGTGAAACATACAGATTTTTCTCATTTTTTCTCTTTCCTGTACTAGGAAATATTCCTGTTCCTTTTTCTTTTTTCTCATGGTTTGTTCTTATTAGCCTCATTCCTCTGAAATAAAAACTGGTGACTTTTCAGTGTTGGCTGTCCTTTGAACAGCCATCAACCAAATCTTACTGGTTTAGTTGTTCTTTGGCGAGTTCATTGTTTACCTTAATCTTTCTTTGTGTCCTTGGTTCAAATTGTGCCAAGGCTGTGTAACTCAGCCCCTGATGACAGGTTTGACATCACCACCTCCACTGAACTCAATACATTTATTTCTGATTTACACAGAAGCAGGAATTCCCAGCTGATCGAAGGTGGGAATCCACCTGATTGCAGGACAAATTCTGACCTCAGTTGCACCCAGGCAATCCCACTAAAATTAGTGAGACTGTAACCAAACCTTAAATTTGAGCCTTGGTGTTTGGATGAGTTAAAACCACAGATGCACATCCAAAGCATTTTCGGATGTTGAATCATAGAAATCAGAGAGGGGAAGACAATATGGCTATATTAGATGACTGGTATACTCGCTTGGAAAAATTGTAACAAATCATATTTTTTTTGCTGGAATTTGCTCCTTCCTGAGAAACAAACCATTCTCCAGTTTGTTCTACTAGATCTCAACTAAGTGCCCCTGGACATCAAAGTTTAAATGCCTGGCAGTCTTCCCCTTTGCTCAAAGCTCTGTCTCCTTGTTGACCCATCTGTTGGCTGCTAGAGACCCCAGTTATGCACAGACCAGGATACTGGTGATTGCAGCTACAAGGACAAAGCCAGGGGCGCCTCTTGACCTGGAGCCACCCAGGGCATTACACTGTTCCCTCACAGGGGACTCTAAAAACTGCTGGGCTTGGGAGGTCAAGTGGAATTCCTCGGAACTGGAAAATTAAAACCAACAAAATTAATCTCTTAGTACAGTCTCATATCTCCTAATATGGCTTGTGGTCCTAAGATCCCAGCTAGCCAGATAGCATATTCTTCAAAGCTCTGTCATGTCTAATTTTAAGTTCATCACTCCACTTAAAATCTTCATACCAACCCGCATCCAAGTTGAGCGCCACTCTGTTGCTACAGTATTGAGTGCTTTTCCATGTAAAAGTTGCTAGCAACAACACAGTCCCAGGTGGCAGTAGGACAACCTGGCAAAATATGTTTTCAGAGTAGAGCTTTGGTTTTACTTTTATTTTTTCATTATTTAACTTCTAGTGATCCTTTTTTGGTTTGTTTGTTTGTTTTATGATAGTAATCTTTCAGGAAAAAGTGAAAATAAAGGGTATCATTATTGAAAATAACAGAGATATATTAATAAATAACCTGTTCTTGAAGAACAGCTCTTTTTCAAGAGAAAGGCTTAGCAGCACCTCCCAAAGACAATTGAGGTATGTCTATAGCCTGGCAGCAACCTGGACAGAGATCCAGACAGTAACTTTATACAAATTAGCATACGTACACAATACAGCACCTTACTCAAGGATAGTCTCATGATCCTTCAGTCAATTAGCAAAACTACAACAGGATAACCAGCCTTATTTCCTTATTTCTGCTTGGATGGCATTGCAAAACTCTCCATAAACAAATAGCCCAAAGACATTCCGCAGACTGGTGTTAAGACATTCCCGTGTGTAAAGATGCTCAGGCGGAGTGAAAGGGACAATACATCATAAGCCAGCAACCTGCAATTCCTGCAGCACAAGCACATGCTGTGCTATGCAGCGGACGACTGCTTGCTCTGCCATGTCCCTGCAGATGCACTGAGGTTCCTCTCAGTTATTCAGACTGTTTGGTGAGGCACGTGAACTAAGCCACAGTCATTTTTTTCCGGTTCCCTAAGGACAAAATGCTCATTTAAAATGACTGTAGTCAGAGATCTTCTTGGTCCTCTAAGGGAACTGTGCCAAATCATTGGCAAGAGAAAGTATGGACAGCTTTTTGCTATTTAAGATATTCAAATGTGTGCACACATGGGTACCACAGCCTTCCTTCAGCCACATCCATAAATTTGATTGTTCTAATTTTCATTCATAAATATCCCCAGAAACTTGTTCATTCTAATTGCTTTCTGAATTTTCTCCAAATTAACTCTTTCAGTACCACATGGAAACTTACAGACTACAAAGTAGCATCCAAAATTATTTCCTGGTTACCTGGCAGATTTCCATTGATGGATCTCACTTCATTTTTTTCTGCCTTTTCTCATCCATCAGCTTCTATTACCCTCCTGATGAATTTTCTTGAATAGTCTGTTGCAAGCTCTGGAGATAACTGGTTTAACAGAGGCCTAATTCTGACCCCACTTACATAGAAGAAGCCTAATGGATCCCCAGGGAATAAGTTCATCCTGAGGCAGTGAAAATTTAGACCAAAGTCAAGACCCGAGAACCTAACAGAGAAACTATTGCAAATAATCAGGGAAATGAGAGTCGTTGTTTCTGCACAAAAAGGCTTCTTAGTATAGGAACAGTTGTCCAAATCTTAACTAGCAAAATTTCATCTGAAATTCTGCTCGGACCTGTCTACTGCTAGATGGCATCAAATGTTATCTAATTACAAGTCTATTATGACTTTTATTTTTTGCTTGCTTGCTTGTTTTCTTTACTCTTTTTGCAAGTATGTGCTGATGTGATGACTGGCTCTTTCAATTTTCCCATTTGTGAATTTCACCCTGATTAATTATCTCAGGCAAAACCTGCAAAATGAAACCTGGCATTTTACCTTTGATTGAGACAAAGAATCATAGGTGGCATCATCAGTCTTTCCCAGGAATGTGGTCCAGAATAAAAGACCTGAAAAGAATCTCAAAGATCCTTATAAAAGCCAGGAAATGTTTTAGCAATTTCATTTTTTCATTCCTTTTTCTTACTGAAAAGGAACAGATGGGAACAGAAGTAAATTCTGCCATCTGGAAAGACTGAAAGATTAGTATGAAAAGGGCCAGGTGTCAAGATTTTTCAGCACCAGCCCATCTTTGCCAATTATCAACATCAAAACCTAATCTCAACAAGGGCTAAACTACACCCAAGATAAGTGATTTTAGAAAGCCATTTTTTCAGTGTCTTTTTGTCACCTAATTGTTCAACTGTCTTGAAAACTACAGAGGTATGCAAAGAAACACAAAAGAAACTAATTTGAATTTTTATCTCTCATATCACAGGAAATTCTCTGCCTTGGTCTTTCCTGCACTACATTTAACACTGCAGTCTGGATTCCAGTTAAAGTCCATTAGCCATGTCATAATCTTTAAATATAATGCTAATTACAATTTATTTATGGGTAATTCGAACCTTGTTCTTATGACAATTTGAAATGGGAATATGGCACCTATAAATCTTCTTTGAGTGGGAAATCAGAAGCCTAGAGTCCATCAGTCTGTTCAGCCTCTTAATGTTGTCTGATCCACTGACTTTTGGGCTTTAGATATTGGAAATTACTTGTGTATGTGTAGTACCTATATATATGTATTATACCTATATAAGTGTACGTGTATGTGTGTATATAAGTGCATATATATACATGCACTGACTCTACATAGAAGAAGACTGAAGATGTCCTGTTCCTTATCTGAACAGATTTTCTATTTGGTTTTTTACATTACAACTATGAGAATTCACAATGCTTTTGGTTTTAATCTTATGATTACATAAGCAAGTATTCTTCCTTTAAACTTCCTACTGAAGTACATTTGAGTAAATAATATAACCTCTCCATACTAATGAGACTGGCAATACAGATCCCCAAAAATATATTTAACCCTAGAATATACAAATAAAAAACCTGTGTCAGCCTTGGACCATGGATCTAAATTCTGGGAATTCTTCATCATTGTTAGTGTGAATTCCATTTTTTAGAGCTTTTTTTTTGTTTGTGTTTGTATCTTCCTACACTGCTTTAAGATAAACATATTGTATCTGTCTCACATTTTCCACTTGTATGTATCTATTTCTATTAAAAAAAAGCCCCAAACCATATCTTTTAACTTAAATTTAGGGTCAACTTTGGAATAAAACACCATCACATAACACTGTAACATTTCTTGATGCTTTTCCATCATTTCAAGTTTCACTTTATCTTGGGCACAAAAGTAAAATGTGTAAGTCAGAAAGTTTTAATTTGAATTCAAGGTAACGATCCAGATAATGTATGCTAAAAGCTATTCAGCAGCTCCAACCAATACTACTTCTTCTCTTCAGCCATGCAGAACGCATACACACTGGGTTTCTTGATAAATACCCTCAGCCCTGTTTTGCCACCTTTTGCAAAACAATTTTCCATCTTATTTGCAAAACAATTCTTTCCAAAAGCTGGAGCTGCATAAGCCAGTGCCTTTTTCCATGCATAATGCAATCCTTTATGCCTCTTTTACAAGTTGACTCTGATTGCCTTTTGTCAATTTTTGCTTGTGATCCTCAATTTTCTCCGATGTCTGCATGTTCCTATGGGTTTTGTGGTTTGGTAACCCAGTCAGCTGTGGCCTTCTCTTGCTTTCCCTCCGAAACATGTAATTTTTCATAGGTTTGGTTTTGTTTTGTTTTTTCCTTAAACATCTATCAGGAGTTTGTAATTTTTTTTTTCAGTTTGATGTCTTTGTGCACCATTCCCATCTGAAAAGATAGGGTCCACAAGCTCCTCTGAAATTGCTTGTTTAACTGAAAAAGTCTCAAATATGTTGTATAAAAATGTTTTGTCCCTGTTTCGGTTTTTTTGGTTGTTTTTTTTTTTTTAATATATGCTCATACCTTTCAGATTTTCCTTCATTCTTTATTACAGTCTGGTAACTGCCTTGATCTTTCTCTTTTAATGTCATGGGCCTCTAGGGCCTCTAGATATATAAAAAAAAAAGACATAAAATACATAATTAGTATTGCTCATGTTCTTTTTCAATAGTGTTCTTTTTTTTGTCAGGAGACAAAATCTTAATTGAATCTATTCTGCTTGACTTCAGGAAAGGTTAGGCTATTTGGAAACCTTTGGCATCTCTATTTTCTCTCTCATCTTCTTTCTGCTCCTGATATTCTACGTATATTCTTCTGTTTTCTTGTTTTTCCTCCTGCTATAATGCGTTGTGCCTTGATCATGGTCAGGCAGGACTCAGTCAGAAAAAAGAATTAAGGGAAAAAAACATCTCTGCCGCCCTCTCTCAGAAAGACAGAAATTGAACCTAGTTTTTAATTGTTAAAACCAGTATTTTTGAAAGTGTTCAGAGGGACAGAAAAATGATGGCTACATGAGACTTCAAAACTACATCTCCAGTAGTGCACCATATACACCTACAGTCATGATTCACCACAACAGTTGGATCTAAGGGATGTTAAAAAACCAGTTGTTGGAGATGTTATCCTTCAAGGCCCTCTGCCCAGAAGGAAGAACCACGTCTGTGAATAAAATTGCTGCAGCGAATTGCTACATAATTTTTTACTGAGTTTGGGGAAAAAGCATATGTTGAGTTTGTTAGGAAAATATAAAGGAAATATCTTATTTGATGCAAATCACATAGAGTGAAATGTTTACTGTTAACATTTAAGACTTAATGGTGAAAAAGAGAAAAATATTGCCAAATAATGAATATCTGATGAAGAACATAAACTGTACAGGAAGCATGCTTTACATGTGCAAAATGAGAAATTTTCAGATAGTCCCATTTCTGGTATTACTGACTACACCTGGTTACCAAGCCTTAACCCTTAATGCATAGTTTTCAGTCTGTATTAATCCACAGTTTGATTTGAGAGAAACAAGCGAAATCATCACATCAGTGCCATGCAATGTGGTTCTAACACTGCAAATAGTTATCTTTGCTCTAGCTGTGGAGGACAGTCAATGAGCTTCTCAAAGTCAAAGGCATCACCTGTGCTATTTTCTTTGGTGATGGGAGGCAGAAAATAGAGGGGATGGAAAATTGCCCCCTCTCGTTGCTCTTGCATTGAAGAGTGCTGTAGATGATACTGGCATCAGCCTTATCATCACTGTGTTATCTCACCATATTGGGAACACGTGGAGACAATCTGGTGGTGAAAACAGCAATGACTGGTCTACATTAGTTTTTCACTCGTTGGCACTGCTAGAATCACTTCCCTCTTCCCTCTTTTAGGACTCTTTTGTGCTTTTCAAGAAAATCAGCTTCTTTCTGAGAGACTTGTCTCCGGAATCACCGATGCCATTTCTGTGTAAAGTGAAAGAATAAAGCCAAAGCAACTATCTGCCAATTTCAACCCTTAAAACTTGCTTTCAGTTAAAATTGAAACAGTTAACAGTAGGATTATTGTAATTCTTTCTTTTCTTCTTTCTTTTCCATTTTCTTTTCTGGGGGAAAGACTGTTTGACAGTCAGTTGACTGACATGAATGTTGTCATGAGATTAATGGTTCATATCAATAGCACACTGGTGCAACATCACAATTTGTACCAGAAATCCTAAAAGTACTGTTCTAAGAATGAATGTAAAAAATGCCACTTTCACAATTCCTCTCCAGCTGAATGGGTGTTCCCAATTATGATTCTTTCTTTAACTTATTTGCAACTCCCTTTATTTCTTGACAGAACCAAATTTTAAAGAGTGTACCTCCTGCATTTTAAGGGTGATTGAAATCTTTCAGCAGATGCAGTTCCTACTGGTACTCCCATCTTTGTTTGCTTCTCAGCCATTTCCGTATTTCATTTATGTCCCTAATTTTATACTGCATCTAAGAATGCAAGCATGTAAAAGATTTTCTGCATGCAAACACCTCCTCATCTAGAAGGGAAAGAGGCTTAATAGTTTTCAAACTCAGTATTCCACTACAACATGAAATAAGATGAATTTGCAATCAAGAAAGCAAGCTGCAAAATTTAGATTATGTCTCACTGATAAAAACAAAGAAACATTCCTTGCAAAATGATTCTAACTAGTTATAGGGAAAGACACCTCTCAGGAGCACAGGCTTAATGCTTCTAGCTGTCTTGAATTTATTTATATTTAAAACTGTATACAGTTTTAAACCAAGATGTTTTTCAACAGCTTTCAAAACAGAAGACATGTAGAACTTCATCAGATGATGATTTAACTGTTTTGTTTACCTGCCTTACCATTTCGTGAAAAGGTTTTTAGTAACTCTGGCCCTTGCTATGATCCCCTCCTGATCCCTCCTACCACCGTTCATATAAATTTAGTACAATGGTTACATTTTCACTACAGAATTAGAATAATTTGTCCACAACCAAAATTTTTTCAACTTTTCTTCATATTTGTTCTTGGAAATATCCAATTCCCATAGAGTCAATTTTTTTTGTTCACAAAACAAAAAAAACCCAACAAACCCAAACCCCCGAAACAATAACAACAACCAAAAACACCCCCACCTTTATTGTAGAGCTTAATGCGTGAATTTTAAAAAGCTATGAATTTAATAGCATGTCCATGTGTGCATAATCTGATTCTGGCAAAAGATTGTCTCGTTTTGAGTTTAACATAAATTATTTTCCAAGTAACAAAGACTAAACCAAAACAAGTTGTTTGTTGGCAGTTAAATGAATGAAGCCTGGTTTCTTATGGAAGTCCTGTGCCTGTACTCCTTCCCTCAGCTTCCCTCCTTTTCATTTTGCGATACCTCAGCTTCCTCCTACTCTCCTGCTCTCACCTCCCTGTCCTGTAAGCACCTACACAGCTTTTTATCTCTTTTCCATGTTCTCTGACTACTAGCTTGGCAGGCGTCAGCATGTGTTTTAGCCATTTGAGAGCGCTGCCTGTGTTAAGGCACAGCACAAAAAGCTACTGAGTTTGCAACACTTTGTTCTTTGATTGAGACAGTCCCGAACCTGAGCAGCAGTCATTGAGTCATTAACCTGAGACAGTCGTGAACCTGAACTATTGCAGCCTTCCACTACCT
This sequence comes from Arenaria interpres, assembly GCA_013399435.1. NCBI lineage: Eukaryota > Metazoa > Chordata > Aves > Charadriiformes > Scolopacidae > Arenaria > Arenaria interpres. The sequence goes on along the minus strand of VXAK01012496.1, from coordinate 42,577 downwards.
AAAGGGGGCTTACAGGAGACATGGGGAAGGAGTCTTTATCAGGGAGTGTAGTGATAGGACAAGGGGTAACAATTTTACACTGAAAGAGGGGAGATTTAGATTAGATTTTAGGAAGAAATTCTTTAGTGTGAGGGTGATGAGGCACTGGAATGGGTTGCTCAGAGAAGCTGTGGCTGCCCCATCCCTGGAGGTGTTCAAGGCCAGGCTGGATGGGGCTTTGAGCAACCTGGTCTGGTGGGAGGTGTCCCTGCCCAGGGCAGGGGCGGGGGCTGGAACTCGATGATGTTTGAGGTCCTTTCCAACACAACCATTCTATGATTCTATGAGTGTCCTCTTTCACCAATCATCATAAAACTTGTAGGAACTTACTATTTTTGAGAATTTTCCCCCTCTGGTAGATTTGATTAAAATAGACATGCAAATTTAGAAATTACTGGAAGAGATGAGAAGGCAATGTGATCATGCAATTTTTTTTCCTTAATAAAACAGGCTAAAAAGTCACAATGGGAGTGGGACTGCATAGGGGGAGTTGCAGGGTAAAGCAATACCTATGTTGTTAAAGAATATTTCAGTTCCATTAAATATTTTTATGTTTATTTTTTGATCAATCATAATTTTTAACAAATATTTTGAAGCAACTGGTGTCAGTCCAGACTGTATCTGTGTTGGGAATTTTTGGAAAAGCAGTCATCTCTTAATTCTTTTTTGTTTTCTGATTGTTACTTACCCCAAAATAGTTCAAAGATGGCTTTACCCTCTAGTTCACAAACATGGTCAATCTCTTCTGCTTTTTCATTTTATTTATTGTACATCGCAGCACCGGAAGCACTTGTTCACAGCCTAGACAAAAAGCTTTAATGTTTACAGCCCATTTCATACAGTTTTCTTATTTAGTGCCTCTGTAAACCCAGTGAATTCAAAGGTTTATAACGCTGCTGGGTATTGCTCTGAGTCCTGGTACTGCAAAAGAAATGTACTCGTCTGACTTCCTGGTCAATAGAGCTGTTTCAGAGGGATCAGCAGTACCTGATTATGATTCTTGTAATCATGCTATTAGAGAAAACTGGGCCCAAAGCTTTTAGCTCTTTCCCCCACAAGAAGTTGGAACTTGCACTAGCACACAGTTTTAAGTTTGTATATTCCTTTTGTCATGTGATTTTAGAAGGGCTTGCATCTGAAAAAATGCGACGCTTCTCATTGCGCATGGGTATGCATTTTTTCCCAATGGTATGCATCCCAAAGCAAAAGGCAGTACAGGGGAGGCAGCACATTGTATCCTATTACAGTGTGAGATCTTGTCATAGGACTTCATCTGCCAAACACCAGCTAAGTATCCCATGTAAGTGGGTGAGAGTCTTCAAGTCATGGGCTGAAGATACAGGTTGAGAAACAGTTCTGTGCTCACCACAGAAGAAACTCCAGATTCTTTAAAAATAATTGGATCAGCTTATTCATGTGTTTTGAAATTCCTAAATTCTACTATTATCAACTCACTGGGATACGTGTTATTATGTTGAACTCTTGCATTACTATTATTTTGGGGTGGGAATCTGTCAGGCAGTGGTCTACCAATGTCATATCCACACAAATGCATTCACATCCAAACCAGTTTGAACAGATGCTCTAAGGAAGATCTCATGAGCTGTAATTAGTAATGCATTGCTAAAGCCTAGGTACTGCATGTTTTAATACTCTTCGATTGGCTCTGATTAGTAATGCATCGCTAAAACCTAGCACAACCTTGTGTCATTCATTCACTTATTCATTCATTCATGCATTCATTCCTTTTTATTTCTTTTATTCTTTGGGGCAGATTGATTTATTTTCTTAATATTTTTCCATTAATGTTATATACTCAGCTCTTGGGGTATAAGCTGCTTCACTCAGATGAACAGAAAATTTTTGAGTGACTTCAGTTGGAACAGACTTCACCTTTCATTTATCAGTCGCAAAGCTCTCTTTGTCTCCTATCTCTAAAGCTCCACAGATATAATTTTTGTGGACTCATTGATATAATACTTTTTGTTTTTAAATATAAAAATGTTACTTATATTGACCCGCGTAGTTTCAGATTATAGGCTATGCATCTACTTAAAAAAAAAAAAAGTAAACAAGTACAGTCTGAAAGAATAGAAACATTTTTTTCTTGAACAGAAGAAAAATTACCTATCAAAATTTTTCAGTACTCCTCTTTTTTGTTTTGCTTTCCATAATAATTCCTTCCAGTTCATTCCCTTTTAAAGGAATTTTGGACTTTGAACCCAGAGTGGTTATTGAAAATTTGTAAAAATTAATATCTGCAGGGGGACTTCTTGAAAGTGGAGCATCTGTCAGAGAGGATGGGTCAAATCCATTCCATACTCCTAGGTGAGTGATGCACCTAGCAGCACAACCTGACATTTAAGCAGTACCAATACACCCAAAGCAAGGGGTATGGTGAAAGGGCCTGTCGCTTCAGAGAAGCATCAAAAGGGATGCATGTTAGAGCTCTTGCCCTTCTCCAAGAGGACAAGATCTGCTGCAGATCTCTGGGAATGCAGCAGTCTTTGCTGGCAGCAGCTGGAAGGAACCCAACAAAGAGTGAAGAGAGGGTGTAGGTTGCCAAAACAGGCTCCAAAGTGTCTTTCTGTGACTCTGACCAAGAGCTTACAAAAAAAATGTCCAGGAATGTGTTCCAAAGCAAAAAAACCCAGTCACTTAGTGAAGGTTATTTGGCATGCCTGCCTGAATAGCAAATACACTGGAGTGGGGGTAGGGTGTCATAATCCACTTAAAATGGGTTCTCAAAGTCAGAATCTCACCCCTTACAGAGACCCAGCAATGGCCACTTCCACCACATTGATCTCGTTGACGGTCTATTATTCTGAGATTTTAGCCTGAGCCCAGCCTCCATACTATTTTTCTAACAGAGTGAGCTTCAGACAGAAGGAAGAGGGGAAAATCACTGAACATATTCCTTTTTTGGAGGTAGCAATTCAGTTCTCCACAACTTAATGTTCTGCATTGATCCAATGGTATCTGGGCCCTGTGTGGTGGTGCCACCAGTATCCAAGTTTGTGCAAATACCTATGAAACATGGCTTGTTATGCATAGTTTGGCAGTTCAATGTAGGTAGTATGCCAAAATGAGACAGGAGCCTTATCAGAAGGAGACAGGAAATTCTCAAGCAAATGTGGAAGTTTACTTTTGAGTTAGGAGTGTTGACAGGCACAGATCCCTCTGTCTGGCAATTATCAATTCTTCCCCTTATAGATGCAGAGCAAATCCAAGTGTCCTCAGATTTCGGCTGGGCAGGAGGTGTGTTCAAGTCTCGGTTCTTCAGAGCAAATCTAGTTCTGCAGTTCTGGTTCTGACTTCAGTCAAGAAGTGCAAGGGTCATATTCCCATGCTCCAGAAATCTCAAAGCAGCATCTGTTGCTCATGAAAGTTTTCCACCCAACATGGTAGGAAATTCAAAGCATGTCTGACCAGACTGTGATATTATCAAATCAGAATATAAATTCAACACTAGAATGCATTTAATCGAGATTCAAAACACAACCTAGGAAGTATTAGAGGTGCTGCGGGAAGTCAGTAGGCTGTTTTCCCTCTCAAGTGTCTGTGGGTATTTTTGTCTTTTCCTCATCCATGCATCACTTGGCTCTGCCAGATAACTAAGTAGCTGTGATAACTCTAGTTGTGAGGATACTCCTGCCTTTGTGTTAATGTCTTGTATGATTGCTTCATCATGAGACAATACATTCAGACACCAGTAGGAGTATGATCGGACACAAGGTGAATGACAGCTTTTCTTGAAGTGGAAAACTTACTCAATTTTCTGGTAAATTATTCTGTCCCTATCAGCAGTTTGTTATTTCCACAGACTTGGCTCATAAATATTGGATGTCTGCCTAGCTGGGAAATTGCATTTCCATTTTCAACACCTGCTATGTGCTAGACTTCTACGAGAGGGCTAGCTAGTTTTCTGCAAGGATGGGATACTTACAGTGACTATTGTTAAAAAGTGGTTAATGCTCATCCCAGTTTTACCTCTCTGGCAAGATGACTTCAGTTTGCTATTAATTTTGAAGTATGTTTGGGATTCTTACTTGACTTTTGTTGATCTTACAATGTAACCACATAACCATATCTCATGCAGGCATAAAAGATTCTGTGCTCTTCTTTATAAAACCAGGTTATGATTTTCTTGGCTGATATCTCCCTCCACACCCAGTCTTTCACAGTGTGTTTGTTAGTGGCTTTAGCAAGACGCAGGCATTTGGATTTCATGGCACTGTATGTATAGAGGCTGCAGAGAATTCATCAGATCTATTGAGGTGTTATGTGAACAGAGGACATTTTTGATAATTGTAATTATACACGGTTGCACACAATTATTCATGGAAGCTCTGAAACCATCATTACATATTTTGTTTACCAGATCTCAATAACTATTTTAGTAAGACAGACAGATTCAGAGCTAGATCTATTCTCTGTCAGGCTAGGAAACCTGGATTTCTACCCATACACAGCATGGGTACAGAAAGACTACGACATCGTGGGCTTTTCTTACACAACGATGCATAAATTTGTAAATGCTGAACTATTTTTCCCCCAGCCTTGCCAAAGCACACAGAAGTACAGTGTCCCCTTAGTGCTGTATACGCTACGGACATAACCTTTCCTGCCTTCTACTTACCTTTACCCTAAGGCTGACACCTGCAAGGGGCAATGCAGAGGCATTCCTTCACAGTCTCAGTAGCCTCTTCTCAACAAACAGATGCACACAGGCATGTATTATATCATTAACATGGCAGATCAGTGCATACCTTGAAGCCTAATGAAGCCTAAGATGCTGTTTTCATTTCCTGTAGTGTAGGAAATCCAGCAAACTTAAACTGGCTGTTTTGCTTGCTAGTTTTTTTTTTAGGATCCCTTTCTTATCTTTTGCTTCCCAGTGAGTTTACAAAGACAATGAGTTCAGAAATGGACATTTATGCATGACTTGAAATAATATATCACAACATCTCTGTGCAAGTTGTGTCATCTATTAACCATAAATATGCAAACACATTCTCATGCATGAGATATACTTGTCTCTCCTCTTGCAGCAGACCTAGGTTTCTCAAAAAGAAAAAGACCCAGTCGAAAAATAACTCCTCATAAATGGACATGAAGAGATCACCATTTTCTTGCTTACAGACTCTTCCCTGTAAATAAATATCTATTTATCTATCCTGTTCCCAATGGCCTCCAGGGATGAAAACCTTACATGTTTTCTAAGCAATCTGTTGCTGTGCTGTAGCATCCATAGCTATTAGAAGGACGTCCTGTGCTTGCCTGATCCTTCAGCCAAGCAGTACTAATCTTGCTTCACTGTCACGTAAGAGGTCAAAAATCTGCTCTGGCAATTTGAGCACATCATCAGTGGGGAAAACTTACATGGCAAGATCTGGAAAACATGAACTATGACTTTTCTCATGTAAAATACCTTGTCAATGCCACATACATATGCCATTGAACCGTAAAGCACGAAGATTAGATACAGGCTTCCAATTACAAACTTGCTGGGATTCCTTTTCATAGACAGGCAGGAACAAACTCACTTTTCTGAATGTCTTAAGAGCCATTTGAGATGCCTAAAACATCTGTGCAAAGCTTATTCTAGTTTACCAAAGACTCATGCTCTTCTAGAGCAGTGTGCCTTATGGAGGTTATGCAAAATTCCTTTGAGCGTGTCAAATGGAAATAGACACCAGAGGGTGAGCACCTGAGTAAAGCCCTTAGCTCTCTATGGCTGTTACAAGGCAAATGGTCTTTAGAAAACTATCTCCTGTGTTGAGAGGTTTCTGGAAATACCTACACTGGTTATCATGTTTTCTTGGCTCATATCTTATTTTTTTTCCTCGTAAACCAGACTTTCAGTAACACAGTTATAAGTACAGGTCTTTGTCTGTAGCCAGGTTATATTAATGAAAGGATTCGGCTGGAAAGATAACACAAGTTTGCTGGACAAGACATTCATATCTTTTTCTGCATTTTATGATCTCTTATTCTCAGTTGCAAGCTTCAGCTTCATCCTCAGATACGCATATGATACATCTTCTCCAGTTCCTAATGCTTTGGTAGTGTTAGTACCAACAGCACTGTGCAAAGCCTCACCTGCTACGTCTCACAGTTGCATCATGTAGGTAAGGCCCCTCATCCCTATGGTACAGCTGTGGAAAATAGAGGTACAGAGTTAAAATGACTGACTAGCACAGTGGCAGGAGATTCCTGTACTTAACGGATTTGTTGCTACAGCCCTCGAGTATGGGTTTAGCTTACACCTGGCAGTAGAATAAAGATGAAAATGCAATTTCCTGCCTCCAAGACTGAGCGAATTACACCTGGGAATGAACAGGACTAGAGAACACAGTTGACTGGAGTCCTTGAAATATAGGCTGGGTGGCATATAAGTTTTGCTGTGGCCCTTTCCACAGGAGCACATTTATCTGCTGTGTTCATTCCTCCGGACTACGCTAAAGGTTATCACTGTTCTAGCTTTTATTCTGGTTTCAAACATTTATGCATTAATCAGCAGAGATATGGCACTGAACTTTTCCTTGGAACTTCTGCATATTTACTGTCTTGCATGACATATGTATATATCATTACTGGATGTTGATAAGAACAAAAGAGAAGGAAATATTTAACAGACGCAAACAAGCACTATACTTAGCATATGATTTATAAGTTTAAAATGGAGTCCAAATGCTAGTGGTGGGAGCCTTGTAAACTGAATATGCAGTATTATGTTCTGCATCATCACTTAAAAATGAAAAATTAAACATTACTTCCATTTACTTAGGCTACAATGAATATCTTTGGTGCTTTATGAATTACTGAGATGTGCTTTCATGCCAAACTAAAAGCAAAAAAAAAAACAAACTCAAACACCTACAAGAGAACAAGTCTTTTCATTTTACAAGTCTTTTTGAGTCAGAGACCAACATGTGCTTACGCCATCCCAGTGTAGTCTGGCCCAATACAAGAGAAAATGAAGCATTGCAGAGTACATGAAAGCAAATTAATTCACTGGAAAAGTCCCTTGCAGGTCACTCCTGGAAGGCACAGAATCAGCCCTCTCCAAAATAATTACTTAGCAGCATTTGAGAAGGTCAGGTCAAGTGGTCTCAGCAGGAGATGGAACTGAAAGAAATACTTTCCAGTGTCAGACTTCTCTCTACGACAGTTAAAAATGAGGTTTTAATGCAGAATAGCAGTGAAGGAGAGGTAAGGGAGTTTTCCTATAAAAGGAAAGCATAGTCAGAGAGAACATTCCTTCAGAGAAAGCAAAGCAAAGAAAAAGTAGTAATTTTTTTCTTCCCACTCTTAAGGTGAAAACATTAGGACCCCATAGACCAATACAAATTAATTTAATGGAGAGATTCCTAAGAACTTTGGTGGACTTTGGAGTTATACTGAGCTTCCGGTGTTTCATGGACAGGCTGGTGGCATGTGGGTAGGAGGGATCCAGTCTTCTCTTCCTAATTCCAGGAATAATGCAAGTGGTTGATCACAGACCTTTGGGGTCATGCCCTGCTTGTCCCACGTCAAAAACAATGTAGGCTTCTGTGGCACTGACAGTTTCCTTCCTCTCTCCCTTCACAATAACTGTGAACTGAAATGCAGGCATACAAAGCAAGACAACACTGTCGAGGCAGATAGAAATCAAGAGGTAGAACAAGCTACGCTAGCTGGTGAAGTTACGGTGCTTGGGGAGACATGAAGCATTGCTGAGATGGAGTGTTTACAGAAAAAAATCCCACAGCTCATATTTGTATTATGTATTTATAAATTCCTGGAACTCAATTTTATAGGGTTTTTGATTAATGGCTGTACTGCAGTTGAGCTCCAAGCTATTGAACTTACCGTACTGGAGCTGAGCAAGACATACACTAGCCAAATATGAACACTACTACTGAACTGTGATTTAAAGGTGGTTCATTACTCAAAGGCATTGCTGTGGAGGCTCTGCTTATTGTACATGTAGAGCTCAAAGCTAAAGGAGGGCCTCTCAGAAGCCTTCTTAAAGTCGGAGTCAGATATGTGTTTGTCTCAGATACCTCCATGGCAGAACAGGTGGAGAACAACAAAAAATGCTGTGAATTCCCCATGACATTTACAATAACGTGGGTGCAGCTCTTGTTGATGTACAGATTCTCCTAATTATATATTTATGTCACTTCAATCACAGTATCTTCCAGGAGCATGGCCAAATGCTTGATTTTCTTATGCTGGTTGTATTATGCCAAGTGTTCCCACACTGTGGTATTTGACATTAGTGCTGTTTCTCCCACACTTCAAAGAAGACATCTGTGGTTATGGCTGGCAAATGCCAACTTAATTGTTGATTATCATAATAATATAGTAAAAGCAGTCTTATTCTGTTGAGGTGGGAGTTACTTCATTAAATGCAGTCCGTATGGCTATTACAATTTGTGAGGCGAAACTTGACGCCTGTAATCTCCTGGGGTGCCAAATGGAGTCAAATGAAGGCAATGTAAAAAAAAAAATAAAAAAAAAATGGATGGGAAATCTGAAGATTTGCCAACATGAAGAGAAACTTCTTGGGTTGTGGTCTTCCCAGACAATGCAGCCTTTGGTTGTAAGATGGAGTCACTTTAGAAGGTGCAAACTGTTCAATCCCAGAGCTGATATGCGAGAACAGGATCACTGGGATATTTCACCCACCCTGTTATAATAGTGTCTCATGAAAAATAAAACAGAAAATTGACAATTGTTTTTAATAATACAAAACTTTAGAAAACAAAAGAAACATTTTTACTCCCTTTGAAAATGTAGGAGTTAAGGCAAGTGTATTGGTTTCATCTCACTTCTTTCTGAGTATAGCATAAAGAAGAAGCTGCATGTGAAATTTGGAAATTCTCAGATTCTCTCTGTTAAGAGAATAGTTTCTTCTTCCATACACTGTAGCAACAACAGCAAAAGGCAGCCCACCCCCCTACACACAGAGTAAATCCTGGAAAACTGAATTTGCAAGTAAAAATTAATACTGAAGAATTGTTTCTAAGAAAGATTTTCTCCTTTAGTAGTTTGGCTTTGTGTTTTTCAAAACATGAAACAGTTGCAATGATGCTGGCTTGTTAAATAACCCCAGTCCAAAAAAAAATGAAGAGGTATAGAGTTGCTGAAATTCATTTAATTACACTTTTGTAGCATAATGGGCTTGACATGAAGACAAGACTTAGTCTGTTTTTAATGAAAATGTTACTAGCTGTTATGACTGCTTGCATTTGGATGAATGTCCTTTATTGTTAAGTCTAAAATATTATACATAGGTAATTAGCATGATCTATTTATGGCAGAACTACATCTCTTTTTGTTTTGTTTCTACTGGGTTTCTTCAGTACTCATCTTCAATTAACTTCATTTTTACTTAGCTCCTCTTATTTTCTTTGAGCTTTGTAAGGCAAAGTCTTTTCTTACTCGGGGCACTATTTTGAAAGATAACTATTTGGAGTGACTTGTGTGTTTCTTTTTAAAGAAAACTTTTATTTGTGTCTGTTGAGGTCCTTGGTTTCCAGATGGTTCAAATATAAAGCAGCATTTTTCTTGCTGTGCCACGCTGTCTCTTGTACTGCAGTGACGATTTAGTCACAACTAATGGCTGTCAAAGAAATGAGACCCTGATTTGTTATTTTGAAAGTCCCTGCTGCGTGATTTAAGGATGCAAAGTGGGTCAGCCACCAGTCGGGCGCTGCAGCAGACGGTCAAGCTCCAATAGGACTGACAGACAGTCATAAAGTTGCCATGTGAATGGGAGAATATTGGAAAACAAAGTTACAGTTTGAGTTTGTTAACTCTAAAAAAAAAAAAGAAAGCGGTGTTTTAAAGAGGAAAGCCAAAGATATGATGAGTGTGTTCATATATCTATAGACCATCAATAGACCATCAAGATTTTAGATTCAGATATATCCCCAGGCTCCCCAAGCTTTGAAAGTAGGAATGATGTGAGGCCGTGTGAGTGAATTTGAAAGCACCAGAAGTTAGATCTGAGCCTAAGGATTTGAATGAACATGGTATGCAGAGGACCACACTGGAGAGTTAACTTATTCACTAACTGGTGATCCATGCCATCTTGGATGTAGTTATGTCTGGGAGTATCAGGGACCGAAAGGATGGAGGAGCCATGAGTGACCTCACTCTTCAACTCCCAGAACTAACATCTCTTTGACACAGTACTCGGATGAAAGATGTAAAGAGATGACAACTCCCACTGTTTAGTATAGCTGTGTGTATAGTGGATTTAGAGGATAAACTCTGGTCTCCGGTATCTTGACATACTGTATTACTGATAATTCGAAGGATTAGGGAATATCACATGGATCATGTATTTTCACCCTGACTCGTTAAGTAATTTTTAGTAAGTATTCACAAAGATTTCCCCAGTATTTCTTCACAGCTTTATCAGTCCAATTCCATCTCACCAAAGGAGACAGACAGACTCCCACTGACTTCTTTTGGAGTGGGGTTGGTCCTGAGACGTGCTACATGCAGTATTACAGCTATTAGTTTAGAAGCTCAAAACCAGCTAAAAGCATGTTAACAGAGTGCATGGATGCTCACTAATTGGAATTCTTTCTGCATAAATTGTATTCATTTTATGGTTCATGTTTCTGGCTGTCAGATTATAAATCAGTCACCGATACAAAAGGCAAAAAAGACTTAAAAAAAACACATGATCACAGTCTCTGATTATGTCATATGTCTTGCATGATAGGAGAACAAGGACAGTCTGCCTTCGGGACCAGTGAAACTATGACCACTTAACAGTATTCATACTTGTAATTCACTTCTGTATGTCCATTTTTTAGGCTGATACGTTTTTTTTCACTACTATACTTTAGCAACTGGGAGCCACTTTTATGCTTTCTCATGTAAATTTAGTGTGAAAATTTGAGGAAAGGACTTTCCGAAACATATTGCAGTGATTCTACACACTAACCAAGAAACATATTTGGTTTTAGGAGAACGAAATTATCAGCAGAAGGTAGTTCTACACAAACTTCACGTGCTAAATCTCATAGTGCTACGGTTTATCAGTGCAGGGCATATCGTACCGGATTCTAGTTTTTATCAATTCCGCATTCCAGAAAAGCTGCGTCTTTGTCAGACAACACAGTAGCAGGACTTTCCAGATGGTAGATGCAGAGCAAAGAGCCAGAGCACTCATTAATACTCCTTAAATATCTATAACGTTTAAAATGTTGAGCCATTTCTCAAAGGATAGGGACTCTACAGTTATTGTCACTTCCCAGAGTTGGTAATCCATTTTGGGATCTGCAAAGGCACCAAAATACTTCTGACAACAGAAGGTGTGAGCATCTTTAGACAAGTTTAAAATTTCTACCCATGATACTGGCTTTTCCTCTCTGTTTCCAGAGGCGATGACTCACTGGGAGGAATTGAACACCTTTATGTTCTTTCTTGAACTCACATTTTGGCTAGGTCATCACTGTGAAGTTTCACTATGTAGGAGGTGCAGATTCACAAGAAGGCTTCACTGATATTATTGCAATCACCACAAGTATTTTCTCATTGATAACAAACTGGAGACAATACACATTGTTTCCAGTGTTTACACATGGTAATGTAAACACTTTCTGAGAATTAACATGGTCACATTCTGATTTAGCTGAAATTGATTCTACCTGGCCTTATGTGAAACCAAATACAGATGTGTGATCAAAAAGTAGTGTCTGGATACATTTTACTAGTAAAATCAGTATCATGGTTTAGATAAACAAGCCCAAATACGTGATCTACCATACCATCAGAAAAAATCATTGCTAATATTCCCCTGGAGGTGAGGGGTGAGTAGGTTCACACCTTTCCCAAGCAGTGTTTAGGCTACCCACAGATCAATTGATCACTGTCTACATCAGTCATGAGTCTACCAGGTCTCATCTAGCAATATAATTTATAGCTGTATTCATGTAAACCTTTATTATAGATACTCTGCAACTAGGGAAATAGTAGCAAGCAATAACCTAGCTTTCCCTAGGTTTTATTTTTAGCTTTTGTGACACAGATGAGTGAAACGCGCAGTTGAAACAGAATATCTAAATATATTTTTGCCCATACATGAATAAATCCAGGGAGCCTTGGGTACAAGAGCTGTCTTTACCTCTCAAAGCAGCTTCTATGACAAATACAGTCTCTCAGTTTATACAGTGTACTCCACAGTATCATTGAGACAAAGCTAATTAGTGCTATCATTCCCATTTCACAGGTAGAAAAGTAGCTGTAGAAAGCTGCATTCTTCTTTTACTTCAGAACCGCTACATGCGCTCTAGCTACCAAGGTCAAAACTACAATGAACGTGAAAAAAACAAACAAACAAACAAGAAACTTCAACTAAGAGTCAACTTCAGCAAATACATCTGTGACTAAAACTAACATGCTTTGTTTTTACTGGTATAACTTTGTGGCAGCTACATGTTCATCAGCAATGCTACAGTAAAAAAAATGAAGTTAATTTTAGCAGCATAAACAAGTCCTTAATGTCTTTCCCAAACTTATAAAGGCAATTCCCAGGGGAGTTAGCAGTTGAACACAGGTTAGTGACCTTAACCACCGGACACTCCTTTCTGACTAGTTGAACACTGCAAAGAAATCCTGCAATTTTTCTGGGAACTGTCAGCTTTCAGTTGGCCTCAGCAGTACTTGAAGTCATGCACATTTGGAAAGCCACAGATACAGTCTGCATGATGCCAAAGCCTAGTTCTGATAAGACTGTAGATATTTGTAATATTTTTGCAAAACTGTATGAAAAGCCAGATTTTAAATTTATTGTACATTATTCAGTTAGTTGTGGTAGACTTTTAATTATTATTTCTACTGCAGTAACATCTGGAGGCCTTCATCAGGATCTGGCCTCACTGCCCCAAGACTGTAAGATGCAACTTTCCTGAGTTATAGTGAATGAGACCCCGCAGACTTCATCATGTAAGGGGAGAGGAAGTGGGGACATGCTTCTGGCATCTGGGGCTGGCAAGCAACCAAGATGCTCTGGGATTGTCCGATGGGCACACATCCAGTCAGGAGAAGGGCCATAGCACGAGGCTGCAGCTGAAAATAAAATCTTCTCGTAAGGCTGCTTTCACACGCAACCCCATGAGGTGAAATACTCAGCTGCAACGCAGGCACATGACATTTCTCCTGCTCCGTGACCTCAGTTAATCCCGCGTGTAGGTTCACAAAGCAGGAGTGAGGCCGCAGCGGTGTTTGATAAAGACAGGACGTTTGGCCTGTCCTGCTCAGGAGCGATAGGAGCCTCACGCTTAGTGTTCGAGATCTGTCAGAGCTCACGTACAGGCACGAAGTAAGATGTCAGTCTCCATTCCACAAAGCTCAGAATCCGACAGAAAAGATTTATTGCATGGCTTAAGAAAACAAGGCAGGGGAGGGGAAAGGCTGACAAGAGAAGGGGGGATATTCATCTATGTAGCTGGGTGCTCAATTCACAGACATAGCCCCAGGCAGTCTATACCAGCAAACACAGCAGTAAGCTGTACGTGTAAATATATATTTTTGCTTACTCAAACTGTAAACAGTGATGACAGCCGGGAGAAGAGCAAAGATGGGTAGGAGGTAGGAGAGGAGAGACTTTTTTTAAATTTCTCATGAGGAAATAAATTTATCAATCTCAGAACTGGTGAAAAAGTGCACTGGCATCAAACCATAAAACAGTTCCTACATGACACGTGCTGACAATCGAGGTTTGTTGGGTTTTTTCACTGAATGATATGGTTTCACAAAGCATTGGAACATTTTCAGTTAGGGCCAGATCCTCACAGTGATGCAAAATCAGAGTAATGACACTAGGCAGTGATACTATACTACAGAAAATCTGCCATCTAGGCAAAATTCAGATGCCTGTATTGTCAAACAGAAAGGACTTCCAAGGCTTTCAAATACTTGTACCTCACATCCTTTGGACAATATTATTAGTTGTTATGATTTCACTGTAATGATATTATCCTACAGGTCATTGACTTGCTAGTATCTAGCAACCAGATGTGATTCTCACCGTGTAACAACCACACCATAGAACCTAGTCTTCCCAAATTCCTGAAAAGGTTTTTAATCGGAAAAGTCCAATCAAATAAATTCAAACCGTGTGGAAAGAAAGTCTATTAACCTCAAAAAATTAAACACTTTGTGTTTCTAAACATATTTTTTGTTTGTTTATTTCTTTCAAAGTTCAAGTTAAGCAAGCTGTTTTGATCTGTTGAACCCAAAATATTTTCAGATGGTCAACTTGTAAACTTCTTGACATTGATTCATGTTTTCTCTTGCCAAATTCATTACTTTTAACTCTTTGAGACTCTCTCAGTTTTTGGGATTCTCTTCTCAATTTTAGACAGTACTTCAAACCTTGTTTCATTTCATCTTTCGATCTGAAACATGTTTCAGTGATTTAAAGCATTTTTGACTTTTTTCAATCCCAAGATTTACCTTTAAGAAGAAGTTACCACTTGTTTGGTTTACTTGTTCTATGTGTTTAATCTCATTTCCTTCTCTATGTACAATTCTACTCAATATAGGTTCCTACACTCTTTTCATCAGCAGAGTATGTGGCTGCATTTTGATTTGGTGGGATTTTTTGAAATTTTCTTGTATTTCAAATGCATATTCTACTCTTCTTTATGTTAAAGAAAACAGGTCAGTGAAGTAAACTTTTTCTTCTGGGGTTAAACAGGCTGACAAAGTCTTGCAGTCTACATCAAAAAGTTAGTGTTGCAGTAAACATTTCTATTGAGTGTGAAGAGAGGATTTCTCAGCCCTTTATGAAGGGCTTGGAATCAAATGTCCTGTAGAAACAAATTAAGATAATGATAAATAACAGAAATACCCAAGATGCAATTTGTGTAGGTTCTGTTTATTACCCAGTTCAAGCTGAAATGAAAATGTTAAATCAAAGCACAGGGTCTCCGTACCATGGCATGCTGAGTTTAAAACTGAGATCCTGACACAAACTTTGGCTTGTTGATCTTTATTTATGCCAGAGAGCCAATTTGCACTCAAATGCAAGACATGCACTACTCCTGAACATTAAAGAAGTGGTGCATCTACAATCATGTTTGAGGGGATATCAGACTGCCACTCTCTCACTACCAGAAAAATTACAAGTAACTAAGAGCATAACACAAATTTCTTCTGTACACCTTAAATAACACCATCTCAGCTTTGCAAAGCTCTTTTGCATCAGCTCGAGAACGGGAGTAGGTGTAAACCTTAATTGCTTCCTGTTAATTTGCTCAGTTTTATGCATTCAAGCCTGGCATCCTTTGCCCACCTGGGCTAAAGTTTTCAGGAACTTCTCTGGAGTCAGAAAGTACCTGCTTAACAACATGGGAAGAGAGGCCTATGTTCTGCAGCTCCTATGCTTCCCTCTGGAAGTTGTGCTGCAGACGTGACAGAGAGGAATGTTTTCTGCTGTTGCTCAGGACTGTTGGTGGAGTAGACATCAGGAGGAACTAGAGTCGTGGAGGAGAGAATGAAATAACAGTTTTGTGTGAGGCTACAACAATGATAATGGAGCAAAACTCGGAAGTGTTTCTCCATGTCTTAGCAACACACAGCCCATCTCAACCAATTTCCAGCAATCTTTGTAAAACATGGGGCTTATGTAGTGATACAATGTCTGTGTCTGTTCATAACTGCCTCCCAATAAGTTTTAAACTTGGCCATTGGTTGAGAGAGGGTGTTAAGGTGTTTGGCTTTCATGAAGGTCATGGAAACAGAGAAAAGATGGGAGTGCTATGTTAGTGTTCCCACTGAATGCAGTCCACCCAAGAGAGAGAAAATTGGAGACCTCGGTATCAGACAATCCATACAGCACAAAACGTTAAGAACAGCTAAACTACAGCAGGAATTTCAGTTGCAGTTTAGCACTAAACTAGGGTAAAACTAAAATTCATTAATGGTACTACTCAAGGAAGTGTACTACTGCAGAGTGATTTTAGCCATCAAGAGCTTGATGTGCAATACCTCAACAGGCCCAAACCCAGCTCTGGTTACTGTTTATATTGGCTCATTTAAGTCCAACTCTCTGTCACACCACAGGCCTCCCATGGGCCTTGGGCAGGTCAGCTTGTCTCTTTGTATGACAGTTATTCACCTGCAAAGCAGGAATAGAGTACAGTACAGCTTCATGGGAATATCATGAAAGCAAACACCATAAAGATACCAAATCACAAGTTTTATAAAGTTGAGAAGAACAGAAGGGGTTGTCTAGAGCCGCCATGCTGCCAGTTGCCTATGCCAACAAAGCTGTCTAATCGGATGACAGCACATGACAAGAAAAGGGATTTAGCTACCAATAGAGCCATGCCCTTTCCCAAGCATAAGCTATACAACACAAGGACTTTGCAGCAGCCGGTCTATGTCGGTGCTGTACAGGTCGAGCTAGTCTGACAGGCATTTTTATTTTAAAAAACAAAGAAAAACTCTGGTGTGGATCTGGCCTGGGCCTACAAATGGGTGTTTGCCAAGTTGACTACATCCGCCCAGTACTCCTTGTAGGTAACAGCCACCAGAGGTGTGACTACCTTCCACAAGCAAAGCAGCCTAAAGGGGTAAAAAAACATTTCTGCCAGGACAGATTCAGAGAGTCTTCTGCCCATATGGTTGTGTCATAGGCAAGAAGTAGTTCAATCCTGACTGATCTTGCTATAGAGCAGTGCATCTTTCAGATAGACTTCCAGATAGTTAAAATTTCACAGCTGAACCGGCACAACTTTTCTATGTGGTCCCTTTTAAAACTGTTTCTTTGATCTTTTTTCTACCAGTAGAACAAGAACGAGCTAAACTGATAGCTAGCAGATTAACCCACTGAAAAGACATTGCAGCAAGAGTAAAGATTTGAATATTTGAAGTATGTGAATATTGTGAGAACAGAATCAGAAAGAGACAGGGACTCTTTTTGGTCACTCATGCTTCGTTTGTACAAGTTTAATTGTATCAACTGCAGTGGGATTTACCCCAGTCTAAACTGGTGTTAGAGAAAGAGGCAAGGCACAGGCAACATCAAGAGTTCACAGTGAAAATTTTTGAATTAGCTAGTGAAATGAACAGTCTGGACAATTTTTAAGTCCATGCATGTCTTACACAGAAGTCTGATGGGAAGATGGGAAGACATAAAGTAAGTACTGCCGGTGAAGATGCTAAATGCATTTATTCCAATAAAAAAAGCATCAAAGGAAGTATTTGCCCAGGAAGAAATTTATGTTGTATGCAAAGCATAAAAAAATACTTGGAAAGCCACTGTAACAAAGGAGAAATCCTGTTTGGCATCTACTCCAGAGAATAGGAACCAAGAAAAAAGAAGATAATAAGCTTCTGTGTTGCATTACTTTAAAAATTCACTCAAATGAAAGCAAGTAGTATAATAATGAACTGAGTCAGAGAACTGTTCAATTAGATGTAGAATTTAAGGGAGTTTATAATAGCAACACTTAGAAAGAAAGACTTAGTTGGGCTTCTGTCTATGGAAAAGGGAAAAAAGTTGTGGTGAGTTAAATGACGTTTATAAAATAGGAGGGTCTGATCAAACTGATCCAGATTAGTCCTCCACAGCAGTAAGACCTTAAAATTAGGTCATGGGGATGAAAGGAGAATTTAGTCTAGACTGTTTCATACAAAGGCTATGTGACATATGGAACATGTTACCCTAAAGAGTAACTAAAGCAAGGAGCATGAATGTTTTCAAGAAAGAAAATGACAGGGAACTGCATAAGGAAATTTCCAACCATGGAAGGGAAAAACCTTCAAAAGGAATACCTTCAAAAGGAATACAATTCCTATTTATGTATTAATTTAGGGTAGTCAACCGTTATCTGCATTCTGAAGGGAAATTATGATAAGCATTATTTCTTCTTCTTTCCCCCTTCCTGACTGTGGTCTTTATGGGATTTAATTTATTTTGTTTTCATTAGAAGGGCTGAAATTTTGCCTTTTGAGAACACAAAGGAAAAGAGCTAATAAAATATTAATGGCTATATATTTTCTTCCAATATGTAATGGTTTAAAATCTTCATTCTTTGTGTTATTTTTTGCTTTCACTCAGAGTTTTATCAGGGTGAAGATTTTTTAGTACAAAACAGGTGCTTTACTTCTTTTTACATATCTTGAAAAACTTCATATCCTGAAAATGTTCTCATTAGTCTGTCTAGAATTAGACACTGGCAAACATTCACCAGAACAAGCCATGGGACAATCTGTGATAGTACTGGTGGTCCTGTCCTGCTGTACCTGAGATCCTTGAACAAGTTCTTACTCAACCTCCCTGCCAGGTATCCCAGATCTTGTCTCTTGCATTACACATTGGGCGAAAGAGATACAGTGCTTTTTTGATTACTATATATGGAGTGCCAAACTGTAAAGTAATGTCTTAAGATAGATGCAAGGACTAAACTAGAAAAAGAGAAAAACCGAAAATGGGCCAAAATTACAACCTCTCATCTGAACCCTTTCATCCTGTAGGAGAAACCAGATTTCAATAACAGCCTCAGATTGTCTAATTCACAGTGATGCAAATTTACCTCACCTAACACAAAGCATACCATTTAGACAACTCAGCACAGTTAGCCAGAATGGATATTTGCCTTCAGTGTGCACACTGGAAAGGATCTAAAGTTAACCCTCCGTGATGTGAGAGGTTTAAATCCCTAAATGCAGCTGTGGAGTTCTGGAACTGAAACTGAAGGAAAACATTGAAAATTGACCCAGAACTGTAATTTCAAGTCTTGAACCTAGGACCTTATTGTAGCATGAAAGTTTATCTTCAGTTTAGAAACAAGGAAAAGAAAATTGAGAGACCACCATCTTTACAGAGTGAATAAAACTCTCTTTTCCACTGCCAAAATTTGCACATTAGGAAGAAAGCAGTGAAATTACAATCTGGTTTTGTGTGGAAGGATACTTGCATTTTAAGGTATTTCTTTCATTAGAGTGTAAACAAAATAGCCCCTTTTCTTCAGTTATGTTATTTTCTTCCTTTCACATAGCTGTAGACCATGCGAACCAGCAAAACAGATTACTCCAAGTTTCATAGCAGAGACTCATATTTTCCCCAAATTTAAGGGAAAGAAAAGAACTTGGAGAAATTATGATCTTAGTTTCAGTTTGTTCATAGAACACACATAGGACAAGAAGATAGTTTGGTTTTACCACCTTGTTGTTCAGAAACTTCCATATGCTTCCTTACTTCACTTTTGTTAGAGTTCTGACATGGAAAGATCTAAAGACATAGTCACATTTTCTTCTAACAAGGTAAATCTGAAGTAGCACCACTTGAGTCAATAGAGTTACTTTAAGTCTAAACAAGCAACTTAACCAGAAGACACAGCATTGTTTCTTAAATTCCTCCAGTTTATCTGGAATCATGTTGATTGTGAGCATTAACACCTGACCCATTCCCTATTGGATTTCCTCATAACAGCTTACCAGTACTGACATTAGCTTAATAGAAAACTGAGCCAGCTCAGACACTATGCCAGATTATGACCTCAGTTATATGCAACTCAGTCTAGAGTCGCCTGCTTTCTGCGTGACCAAAAGCAGAATTTGGCCTTGAGTTCAATTTTTAAGAGTTGCATATACACAGTTGTCTCCAAGTATAATACCATTTAAGAATTTAAAATGGGAATAAGCGTCCTTTGCAATTTTCCTTAATTTCTAGCAGTCCCAAAATATGTGCCTTATCTTTTCAAAATAACTCTAGCACAGTATTTTGCTTCTTAATCCAAGGTCTCCTCATGCACTTCAGTCACATAGTCTAGATGATCTGAATCCCCCAGTCTTGACGTGCCAGGTTCTCTTCTGCTTTCCACTCACCTATATCTTAATTGAAGCTATACTGAAAGTTTGAAATCACAAGCTGTACCCCCATATGTAGGCTAACAAGAAAGAAGCCTTCATGACGTGGTCGAGAAAGACATCTGAGGCTTGATGTGCTTTCAGCCAGAACTGTAGTTTTAGGGTGAGATGATGGGAGCATGGGACAGAAAAGAGGTATGTTTGTGCTTTTGCCTTTTTCTGGGAAGGAAAAGGAGATATTTCCTGCTTATGTGTAGGCTTCCCATCAGTGCCAGCCACAGGAAAAGTTGTCTTCCATTGGAAAAGCCCTTTACTCCTGCTTGTAGCTCAGCAAAACTCTTTCTGTTCCCATTGTCAAAGGGCTTGAGAGCTTATTATCCCCTTTACATCCAGTTATCCCAATATGTTGGCTGGCCTCTCACCTTGAGTAAAGAGCTTCCCCATATGTTTGCCTCCCAAAAGTTCCTAAGGATGTGATTGCTTTGTTTTGTTTTCACAATGGGCTCCCTTCCATATTTTCTAGTAACAGACTGAGATCAGGTTAGGAAGATAATGGTCTTTCACAGGTTTCAGTGAACACACTCCCCATTTTCTAGCACTGGTATTGTTGTGTATCATTTTAACATGGGCCTTTAAATTGGAAACTGTACAGAATGCACTTACTAGGTTAAACTCACCACATATTGCCAGGAACAGTACCTAGTCAGAAAGGAATATAAGAGGGAGGGAGGAGTGTCCCTCACTCTCCCCCTGGCTTTGCTCCCGTGACTGTTCAAGTTCAGCTTGCTCGATGCAACCCTGCCTGCAGCAAGGAGCGCAGGGGCTGCTCACCCAATACTCCCTGCTGAGAGGAAGGGGGTGGAGAGCGGGTGTTAAGATGACAAAAGTGCAGAGAGCCCAGGCTTCACCCCAGTCTGCTTCTTCGCTAGCCAAAGTAGCTGGCTGGGAGCATGGGAGAGTAAACTGCTCCATGAAAAAAAAATAAAATAAAGAAAGAATTAAAAAAAAAAGGGGTTGAAGTAATTGACTTTTGTAGCAGAGCAAAGGGAGTGTGTGGTGGTGGAGGGAAGATAGGGAGGAACTGTGACTCTGACTCAATATATTCTGTACTCTGCTCCTGGGGAGATGCAGCTGTGCATCTCCCCTTGTATAGGCTACACTGTAAAGTTACACCGTCGTCCAAAGTAAGCATCCCTAATTCTCCCACTTCCTGAAGCACAACAGCATTTGGCTTCTTTTTAATCAGGGATTTCTACTGTGCAAATTGAAGTCTAGGACCAGGCTTTTCCTATGTGCAGAATTAAAAATCTCTCCCTTGATTGTTTTGTTGGTTCCTGGGGAAAACTACTGAACTGTTACAGCCGATTTAGGTTGGCCTGCTCCTTTTTTAAGGCTGATTCCAAGTTATTCTTAATTCCTCAAGGCACCTGAGATCTTCTGCATGAGCCAGACATGGACACCTTTGGCAATGTTTTCCACATTCTTTTCCCTCCCTCTGCTTCCTTCCCAGTTACTTTTGACTTCACTGGAGTAAGGACTGTTTCCCTTTTCTACTCTTCAGTAGGAAGAAATATGGCATGGAAGTACTTCTGATTTTGGCCAACTGACTCAATGGGCTTTGACTGGGGCTAGCAGAGTGTTTTTGGAAGGAACTGGAGGAAAAATCTGGTCTAGTGGGTAAAACCAACGACAGCCTAGACCTCATGAGAGGAAGGTCTGAATATCCACTCTCCCATTCTCTTCTCACATGACCCGGAGATTGCTTAGCCTTGGAAAACTCACATAACCTGTCTGGGCTTTAGTTTCCAAACTGACAAACAGCAAAAGTACTTTGTCACCAAAGTCTTTCTTAATTAAAAAAAAAAAAGCTTCATACTGCAGCATCGCCATGCCTGCAGCGAGACTGCCAGCAGCCTTCGCTTACCCTCTGTTAGCTCTCATGCACTCATAGCATCTGCTCTTGTAGTGAGGTATGTGTGTTCAAGCATGATTTCTTGCTTCTAACAGCAGTGAACATCAAATCTCTTACAAAAGGAGTTAACTCCTGCAGCAACATCTCCATAGCTCATATCTAACTTGAGAGTCAGTTATCCAACGATGTAACTAACCTTTGTGGTGATCAGATGTCAGTAGGATTCTTTCATGAAGTATATAAAGTGTGCATACAATAAGAGGTGAACAGAAGTCTGATAAAAAAATTACTTTCTATCCCTAGTTTCCATACCCCGAGAGTTACTTTACCCCTGTCCTTCTATAGATAAGATTTTTCACAACCAGAATTTCCTCAGTAAGAAGAAATTTTCTAAAAAAACATACTAGTTATTGACTGTATAAGGAGACGCAAGGCCAGCTGTGGTATATCTCATTTGCCTCTTTCCCATGCCCAGTTAAAACCCCTGCTTTTCGATCAAATGTCTGGAGATCATATGCCTGGCAAGAGACAGCATGTGTTAAAGTACTCCCAGTTCTAAAATTCTTCTTTTAAAGAATTTTGGCAAGGAGGAGGCAGGAGGCATTGTGTATCAACAGCAAAATGGCACCTGAATGAAAAGATAAGAAAAAGCACGGTGGTTTCCAAAAACCAAGACAGTTTTCAGATGAATTCTGGACCTGGCAGAGGTGCAGATCCTCTATTAGGGCAGTAGGAGAACACAGAGATTACACTATGACTTTGGAAGGGAGGGCTTAATTCTGCAAATTAACAGATACTTTGGACGCAGTTTAGCAGAGCCTTCAACTATGAGCTAAATCGTGAGCAACCTAAATTTCAGTGGGGCAATTCACAAGCTTAAAAATCACTCACTCTGATAGACTGAGACCAGAATACTCTCACCATCCTTCAGTATTAACCCCTAAATACGGTCAAACTCACAGCAAAGTGTTAACTGAGAGTTAAAATTAGAAAACTTGTGTGTCTTGAGGAGAACCGCATACTGGAGATTTTATCCACATGAACATTGATGAACTAGGGGACTCATAAGCAAAATTCCACTTCAGGCAAATTTTTACAAGGAAAAAAATGCAGAGTAGCAAGATTTACCGGAACAGTCTTTACCCTCAGGACAGGCCTACGTGTAAACAATTTGCTATAAAGTAGTGCCAATTAGTGGAATCGCTTTCTTCTCTAAATGGGCAATGGTTTTTCAAAAGATTCAGATGCAATGGGGAAAAAAGCAGGTCTTTCATGGGCACACATTATATTTTTAACCTCTTCTCCATAAGAAGGATTCAGGGGTGTCACTGTGCAGATGGGAGCAGTTCTAGGAGAGACATCATGATTTCACAGTGTAAAACTGAGCAAGGTTCTTGGGAGAGGTGATCTTTCTTATCAGGCCAGCCTATTTAGCTTGTCAAAATAGATAAGCTTTTAGGCATACAAACTCTTTTTAATCTAAAGGCTTACATTTTTTGCAAAAAAGCAAACTTCCAACTTCACATTTGCCCCCAAAGTACTTACCTGTATTTTACCAGAAATACAAGACTCCTTTTCTCTGAGAACGACTTTAAAAACATTATTTTATGTTGGTTGAGAGTAAGCTCCTGCACCTGTGCAAAGACCATGGAAAAGGTATTAATTATATACTGCAATGTTAATTTCTCACTATAGTCCTGATGCAAACAATTGAGTTCAGTGCTATCTGTATGATAAAATATGGATCAAACATCAACTTTCTCTATTCACATTGTCACTTCCCCACACTCCTTACTATGCAAAAGCTTTATCCAATTCATGCTGAATTCAGTGAGGTCCTGTTGGTGGTTTTAAAGTATTTGGATCAGGTCTGGAGTCCTGTTCTTGAGAACTCTACATCAGATAATTTGCACCTGGAAGTCTAACAAGACACTTCTATTTGAAGGTTTGTGAACCTCCGAGGAACAGAGAGAGGCGATTCAGAAAGCAAACTTTGATTCACGAAGTGGCCATGGATGTATTTCTGTACGGCTTTGAAGAAACCCGGAGTCATGGGCTTTTGCAAAGCAAACCCAGATGCAGTTTTGGATGAAATGAAATTGGGCTTCCTCACCAAGCCTCTTGCACCATGGCTTGCCACAGTCCCAGTCCCATGGAGCACACCTGGGATGGCAGTGCATTGCACATAGAGGCACAGCACGGCTCATACCCAGTGCTTGGGAGAAACTCTCAAGCAGCAGGGCTGTTCCTTCCAGCAAATGGTACCTGAAAAATTTAACTGGGCCTCCTAAGCAGCAGTGTTGTCCTAACATCGTTCCTACTGTCAAGGCAAACATCTGTATTCAAGGGTCACATTAGACCCATCAGAAAATCAAAGAAATACTTTTTTTTTTTTTTTTTTCCAACAGAAATATCTCGGGTTAACTTCAGGACTTTCTTTTAATTCTAACCAAACAAAAGCTCATTTAATTTCTAGTTAGTATTCCCTATTACTGTATTTCAGTTTCATTGTGGGTGTGAGTTCTGTCTGCACCCATAAACTAGGTTTAAGGATGCAAGATTTTTCATACTGAGACTAACCTTTTTGAAACTGTAACCCCTGTTTTATTCCTTTTCCTTGCTTGATTTCACTGTTTTCCTTACTTCATAAAAAAGTGGAAGGTATCAAAAAAGACGGAAGTTTCAGTTTCTAGACAAAAAATAAAACCCCTTTTCTTTTCAATGTAAAACTCAGCAAAATAATGATCTTGTAGTTCCCAGTTTGAAACAGTTTTCTTCTTGAGTTTCCTAACATCACAAAATCTTAAAAATAGCTTTTAATATTGTTTTTTCTAATTTCTTTTTTATGCTACAAAATGACTTGTCCAGTGGGAATGTAAATGTGAAAACACATCAGACCAGCCGACATCACAGGGTCTCTGGAAGGCTGCTCTTTCATAGCTTAGTAGGAGAGGGAAAAAAATCTTGATAGTCTGAGAGGTGCTTCCCTTCCTTCTACCCAGAAGTCAAAACCCACCTCCTGCATTTAAAAACAGGATGAGGGAAATCTGTTATATATGTGGATACTTCACCTTAACCCTTTCTGTAACTTCCCTTGTTTTTTCCAGAAGGATATGCCAAATACAGTCATGCCTCTGATATATCCAGAGGCCAGGCTTGAACCCCCCAGAATTGTGGGGAGGTGAAAGAAGTGAGTTTCATCTGGACGACTGCTCTCAACTTTAATTACGGAGAGCTTAAGCCCTCAAAGCATCTCTCTAACAAAAATAAGAGGAACTGCAACTATTGCCTGACTTTAATACAAAACAATTAATCAGCCCTTTGGTTGAGCCAAAGTAGGTCCAGGTTGACTTGAAAGGTTAATGGATCTTCAAACTGTTTTAAAAAAAGACTTAGATGGAGTTTCAGGGCTGCAACGAAACATGAAACCAGACCTCTTTGGTGTGGCTTTGGGCTTGTTACAAACATCTTGCAGAGCTTGAAAACTGCTTTTAATGATCAGCTTAACTTCCTTTTCCTTAGTTTAATCCCATTTTTCCTGATTGCACTCCTTTGCTCCACCCTAAAGTGAATGCTGTCTTTCACTAATGCTTACACTTTCCAGATCTTTGCACTGGATTTTCTGTCATGCCCTTTCTGTTTGCTTATAGCAAAGTCTTGCACATTCAAGGCAATTTCCTCAAAGGTCAGTTATACAACCTTCTAGTCATTTTTGCTGCTCTTTCCTAATTTTATTTTCATGTGACAATACCTTACAACTTTCAAGCAGCTTTCCCGATTCTTCTGCTGTGCTAGAAAAAGTGGCAATTCCTTCGTATCTCTGCAATGCAATGCCTCAGTATTTGCATTTCTTAAATACTGTGCCTTTCCAAAGTTTTAGATTGTTCCTCGGTCTGCTCAGGTATTGTTCCTTTCTAAATTTCTTTCCCCTTCTGCATATCGTTGTTCAATACCACTATTCCCCCAGCACGCTAGCTTGTAATTTCTACTTTGACTTTCATTTTGTAAGTTTCTGCCAATATTTTATGTCTCCATCTCCCCAGCAGAGGTTATATTTCTCTTTGGTCACTGCTGTTTGCATCCTTTCCAAATTCAGCTACAAATTTAATTTGTTTGCTGCTTGGCCCTGCCACTATTAACAAACAGTAATGAAAAGATCGGCTAACACACAAACAGTTTATCAGCTTAAATTATCCATGATGTAGTTCTGGTGTTTTCTATTCTTCTGTTTGCAAATGACTTCCCCTCCCAAAAAAAAGGAAAAAAAAAAAAAAAAAGAAAGTGCAAAGCTTTCAGAAATCTTTGTTTTTTGTACATTTACCTCAAGTCTAGTCAAGTCATTGGAGTTTATTGATTTAGCTAGGGATATGAACTTCAGATTTCTTGTTACTTTGGACAGTTTTCAGAGCCACACAGTGAATAGCATGTAGAAATACTTCAGCTTTTGTGGAAATTGTTTACCCAGCTATGGCTTTAGTTCTTTCTCGTGACTAAGATACGGCTGGCTGCTCATCTCAGATGGCATTGTTTATATTTCCCTGCACTGCATGCTTGTCATTGATCAATCAAACGCCCATACAGCATTACAGATGGACTCTCCTGATCCAGGCAGTGCAACATGAAAACCCCAACTTGCAGCAGAATACCCTTATAAGCTTGAAAACATCATCTGACTTCTGTGTATTTCAGCTTCTACTCTTTAAAATGGGAGCAATGGCAGCCCTCCTACTTTGTTGGTATTAACCAACATAAATGCTTATGGAGTGCTCAAGTACCAGTGACGTGAGAATGGTAAAAGAAAACACAGGATGATTTGCACAGAACATTTATGGAAATACATTTGTTAAGATGCCTCATTAATCTCAAAACAGACAGGCATGTCCCACGCAGCATGCAGGGCATCGTACTGCAATGCTATTGTGCCTTGTGTGGAGAGAAGAAATTTTTGCTTTTGCTCTATTAGTACGACAACAACAGCCAGCTCTTTGACGGAAAAAAGAAAAGGATATCAGGGCATATATTTAGGGTAGTAAAACCCCAACACCATTCCATAGAGTTCCTTACTTCGCACATGTAGAAAGTAATGAACAGAGATTTTCATTTGACCAAACTCTACAGAGAAATCAGGATTCCCGGCTTCCCAAACCCTTCTTCTGACCTTCTCAATGCACAGATTAATTAGTCAACTGGTTAATACAAAATTTTATACCATGGCAGTTAGGGCAGAGACAGACAGGTGTAAATATCATGTCACAAAAAATGTCAGTGAGGAAGGAATTGAAACAGAAAAAGACCTAGTTGTGACTGAGAAAAGCCTGTCTAGTTCTGTAGTTGATTATAGACCTGAGGATGTAGCTAGTATGGTTGATATTGTACCGGACATTATTAATAGTTGAGTTCCTCAGTGGGATTGCTAGAGGATGCTGGGGAGTGTCAAATGCCTCCAGGGGGGTCTCAAGTGCCCTGAACTCCAGACAATGTCGGTGGCGCGGGAGGAAGGTGCAGGGCCAAAATCTAACAGAATTAACTTTGCACAAGGTGTGAGAAGCAGCTGCTGTTCCAAGTAGTGAGGTAAGCAGCGAGGAACTGGTCCTGACCTTTCTCTGGGAAACGGGCAGGTATGTGTAAGGCGATCACATTTTGATCTCCAAAAAGATATATTTGTGGAAAGATCAAATGTAGACACACATGCCGTTGCAATCAGCTGTGTCTGAAATGAACCCATATTGCCAAGGTTCTACACAGCACGTTTAACTGTTCAGAAAACAGATTGCTCCTTGCAGCAGATGCATTATGACAAAACTGTCCCTCAGAAAGATGTCACCAGTTGGGAAAGCGTTCCCCAATGACCAGTAGGGTCATGATCACAATGGTAATCATAAATAGTATTGTGCACTGGTTCGAAGTGCAGATGAGTTTTTCATACTTGGGTGAACAGCTGTCTTGCTGTGCTTTGCTCAGCCAGTCATTTAAAGAGGAAAAGGAAATGTCAGTGACTCAGTAGGCTGAACTCCATTTCCATAAGAGATTAGGAATATACAATTCACTGGAGGCTATTGGAGCTCGGCGCTCAGATGTGTCTTCTCTTTTGAAAATATCCTTAAGTAATGCATGATTAAAAGCAACTGACCTGCTGCAGAGACTAAGAAACTTTGGTGGCCTCATCCTCGCATACAGTGTGTAACCACACTCCCCAGCCCATCTGCAAGATGAAGTTTCAAATTCCTTCACTCTAACTTCCAGTTTGGTTGGCTCTGAGGCTGGGAGGGTTAACACTTAAAGCTGCCGTAACTCAGTCCCACTTGATTTTGTCTCTGAATTCTTCAGCTTCTTAGTGGGTCTGGCTCTTGTGAAAGCTTTAACTTCAATCTGAATATGTTGAAATTTCCATACCTTGAGAAATGGAAATGTTCAGGAGGGTCATAGCATCTCTAGGGGCATTCAGCACTCTGCAGCAATCTACCTTAATAAATCCTTCTGCAGGCACATATTGTACAAATAGTCGATTACTATTTGGAAATAGAGTGCAAATTTTCATATGCAATTATTTCGTGGTCCCATCTTTCTGAATATTCAGAATGCAGTGACATTTTTCTTCATCTTTACCTTTTCACTCTCCCCATAAGAAGAGAAGAGAAGGGCTGCATTTCTTCTCAACATAGTAATTAAGATGAGGGAATGAACAGGCCATTCTGCTACTTGTTGGTTTCTGTGGGTTTGTGAAAACAGTGCTTAGCAAGCAATGAGAATAATTACACTGTCATCTTTGGCAAAAGGCTGAATAAGCTGTCAGCCACCACAAATGATCATTAGTTTCTCTGTCTGAAGAACAAAAGCTGCTCTTAAATTTTTCAGAAAGTGCCAAATACTTCAAGCTGACTTCCATAAATCATGCCCTGTATTACAATGCTGAATGTAAAATTCACGAGTCACTTTTCCTTCTATTCCAGTGACTCTTCAAAATGACTTAAATGTAAATACTTGGGCAGTATCTCACAGTACTAGGATTTCATTACTTTCACAGAACATATTAAATGACACATTGCTCTTCACCTGTGTAGGCTGTTCAGAGACTGATCAAAATAAAGCAATATAGATTTTCTTTTCAAATCACTGCAAAGTTTTCTAACACTATGTAAAGTGCTGAGATTAAAAAAAGCAGAAAGTGACTTGCCAGAGTTTGTTGGGGATTTAATTTATTGATGCAAGAAATAGGTAAGCTTGTGCACTTCTCCTAAATTTAGGCCTTCCGTAAGACATCTGTGATAGACAAACAGCATTAATGCCCTACTAACACCACAGTGATAGGAAGGAATACAAATCATAAAAATAGAATAAAACTTAGATACAGTTGAAAAATTGAACAACTTTGCAATGCATGAGCTTTTCCTTCCTGTGACATTTGCTTTTACCAACTGTGCCACAAATGTCAGCAATCTCTTAGTCAAGCTTATTTACCACAAATTAACAGCTGACTTTGTATTACCAGGATATACTGCTTTTCCTGCCATGCTGTGCTATGAGTTCCCACAAAACCTCTAGACCATTCATAATGCCTAATTGTCACTTAGTTCTACTCCTTGTTCCTTTAAGGATCTTCTTTGCTTCTGTTACCATGTTTGCAATCCCTTTTGAAAGGCAGATCATTCTCTGAATAAGGGGGCACTACCACTATGCAAAGGGACCAACTCAAAGAGACTAATATGTCTTCCTACCTTGATGTCCAAACTGCACATAGCAGAGTGATATCCAAGCACATTTAAAGGCTGATTTGAGAGACGTGCTCCCCACCCCTTTTTTTAATTACCTCTAGCAAGATATCAAGGCATCAAAGGAGCATTCAAACAATTAGGAGGGCTCACAGAATAGCACAGCGCAATAGCAGAGCTAGTCCAAAGCTTCTCAGCATCTCAGGAAAAAAAGCTTTCCATAATACGTCAGCAGCCCTTGCTGAACTCCCAAGATACGGAATGAAAAAGGAATTGGATGATACAGGAGGAGAGAGACAGATATCCCAGCAGTAAGACCATGTCAGGCTGCAAATGCCCATCCTAGGTAGCTGCCTAGTCTCTTTGTGGCACAGACACAAAGTGAGACAAGTAGTTTATGATTATGTCTGGCCACTATTGAGTCCCCAGGCAAACAATGAGTCCACCGTAAACTGATCAACAAGGGATAGCTTTGGATGTGAATCCAGAGAACAGGCTGGATCAATTCTGGATTCACGCTACCAAAACTGTTCTGCAACCACATGGATTGTAGCACGTAGTAGGCACTGCACAGCAAGATAATTATACTCGTTCAAATGGATATGTCTTTATATCCAATGTATACTGAACACACATTTCAGTCATGTGCTGTCACAGATCTTAATGTTGACTAGGCGGTGCATCACAGCTGACCTGACAGCCTGTGGAAACAGAAACTGGGGTCAGGTACCAGCGTTAATGCTAAATACTCTAGCACAATTAGATATCAGGTGGAAATGAAGTGGAACAGTGGACAATTACAGTCTTCTCTGTTTGTATCTAATAACATTACTTCAGCTGATACTGGACTAGGAAGCACGCTGCTGGGCTGTGCCCTTACTCTGCAGTCACCGTGGAAATGCTTGCCTATGCCTACTTGGGACCCAGGCCCCGAGTATAGTAATCTAGTCTATATTTCCTGTAGGAATGTAAATAGTATTGTGGCCATTTCTAGGACCATTCATCCCGTGCTTATTGGACTGCAAACAGTCCTCAGAGACAGCTAAAATGAAACTTTTCAGGGATTTACAGGTGGAAAATTTCAAGAAGAACAACAAAAATATCCCACACTCATCAGCTAACTAGAAAAAGCTTAGCTTGAACAAAATCTGTCTTGCTGAAATGACTGATTTTAGTTTTAAGAACTTTTAATGAGAGAATTAAAAAAAAAATCATGTGAAGGACTAAATGCTTGGGGGAATTTTTATACCGGCTGAAGAAGGAGCTATTGTTACTTGTGCTGGAGTAGCTTCTGCTAAGGTCCATACAAGCCTGTGCCGCAGGAGCCTGGAAGTTAGGTCAGTCTGAGACAGGATACCTCTGTTGAAATCTTGCTTCTGAATGCGAGTCTCCTCTGCAGATAGCTTACTCACCGGGCTGTACTGAGTAAGCACTTTTCCTGTTTTCTGCATTGCATTGTGCAATGTTTGAAGCACGTCCAGAAACATCAGAATGATTTGCTTTGAAAATATGAAAACATAAACATTTTAATGTTATGCATTTTCCTCTCCTTTTATCAATTTAACGACACACACGCACAAAGGTAGAAACTGCAAGTTATCTTCAATTTAGACAGGCACAAAGTTGTATCTTGGGCAAAGAGCTGTTTGTCAAAGACAATACTTTGCAGCTCTAGAGGCCAGTACACTTTTAAGGTGTCATACTCAAAGTAGAGCCAAGGCCATAAACCAGCTGCAGTTTCCCAGAAACATCCATTTCTCCTAGACAGAATAGCACTTTACGCATATTCTGAGGTGCTGAACTTCATGGACAACCTGACAATTTTGAGTCAGGCTGGAATTTCTGAAAATGCCACTTAAGAACCTACTAGGTGAACTGTCTTGGAAGCACTCCCTGAAAACTGTAATTTCACCAAGTGTTTGTATTTTCTTTCCAAACTTTGAACCCTGAAACATTTCAGCAAAATGAAAAGATTGGTTCCGAAACATTTTTACTTTTGCAGCAAATAATTTGCCAAGCACAAATCAAACTACAATCCAGATTTCAGAGTAGTTTACCACCCTTCCTGCTAAATTCACAAGACATTTTACATTAGGTTCAGAAAAATAAATTTAATTTTTTTTTCCATTAACGTTGTTCCTTCATGGACAAGAAAAATGGCTTATTTGAACTGCTGTAATTCTGAGGTCGCTAGCCTTTCCTTTCTGTGCGCAGCATGACATGAAAGAGAGTCTGCAGGCACTCCAGTCTTACTTTTCCCACCTCATCACCTGCTCCAACTTGTGTATTTTGCTAGTGCCACTTAATTTTGAAACTAAGCAGACCAGTGATTACATGCAGCTGCATGTTGGCATGAATAATGCTTTCAGCTTTTGAGCTGAGCGTTGTCGGAGCTTTGCTCACCATCCTATGGACTTGAGTGTCATGCTGCGTGTGGGTTAGCTCTTCCGAGTGCTGTAAGAAATCCGCTGAATGACATCTGTTTTATAATATTTTTACTGTTTTTAAAACCAAATAATTTACTGGGGGAAGACCAAATTGCACAGGAGGAAATCTTTTTATGCAGCATGGTCTGGGCTCTGAGATCCATCCACATCGAGTTAGTATTTATTTAGGTATGACAGTAATTGTATGGTAACTGAAAATCTTAGGTTTTTTTTTTTTTTTTTTCCAAAGCATAACATTGCTGCAAGCAACAGTCTAGATTTAGGTGAACTCATACTGTGACAAACTGAGAATGGAGAAAACACATTTCTTGTCCATAAAAGGACAGATCACACAACCACAGAGGGTAGCTCTGATTTTGCTGCAGTTCCAAACTATGAAGTGGGGACTCACTGTTGCTAAAAGGAGTTTTACTTAGAGTCGATAGAGGATTCTCCAATATTTTTTTTTTCTTTGTCTTCTTAAACAGAAAAAACTTTACCTTTTTAAACAGAAAATGGTGATTCTCTGAAGTGGAAAATTTTCTGTTAAAGAGGTCTGATATTTCTGCAATTTCTTCTGGGAAAAACACAGCGTACCCAGAGTGTCACCAGCAAGTTGAGGGAGGGTATCCTTCCCCTCAAATCAGTAGTGGTGAGGACACATGTGGAATGGTGTGCCCAGTTTTGGCTTCCCAGTACAGGAGAGGCACGGACATACAGGAGTGAGTCCACAAAGATGATTAAGGGACAAGAACATTTGTCATATTAGGATTGGCTGAGAGAGCTGGGGCTGTTCAGCCTGTAGAGGACAACTCTCAGGGGGATCATATCAAAGTATAGAAATACCTGATGTGAGGGAGTAAAAAAGATGGAGTCAGGGACTTCTCAGGGGTGTCCCGTGAAAGGACAAGAGGCAATGGGCACAAACTGAGATATAGGAAATACCATTGAAACGTGAGATTTTTGTTTGTGTTGTTTTGGGTCTGTTTTTTTTTTGTTTGGTTGGTTGGTTTTGTTTGTTTGTTTGTTTTTTCTTTTTTGGGGTTTTTCTTTTGTTTGTTTTGGTGTGTTTTTTTTTTACTGTGAGGGTGGTCCAACTCTGGAACAGGTTGACTAGAGGGGTTGTGGAGTCTCCATCCATGGAGATATTTAAAACCTGACTGGGCACAGCCCTGTGCAACATGTTGTAGCTGACCCTGCTTTGAGCAGTGAGACTGGACTAGATGATGATCTCCTGAGGATTCTTTCAACTCCATCTGTTCCGTGTTCTGTAACTCTGTGCCTTCATCCCAAAGTACTAGTGGTCTGATGTGGGTGGACATGATTTAGTAGTTTACATTGACAATTAATTTCATTTAAATATAAGTGCAAATACAAAATATACAGCTATCTACAAGGAAAAAAACCTACTTCCTTAGACAGATACTCACAGTTTCAACCACACAAACAGAATGATAGGACGATTTAAAAAGAAATGACAAATGACCCTCTACAAGATGGTCAGAAGCTAAAATTACGAGGACTCTACTGGAATTCATATCGAGCTGTGCTAGGCAAAGTCCAGTATAGAGATGAAGCATGCCTTTAGGTCCAGTTTTCAAAATCTTGATCTTGAGTTCCTTTTGATCTTTTTGAACAATATTCTTCATTGGGGTGAGGTGGGGGCAGCGGAGGGG